>KZ506977.1:36387-56826 GCA_002844005.1 Limosa lapponica baueri | reverse complement strand
TTTTATCTTTTTTTTTTTTTCCAAATTATCATATATCAAGCAGGGTGTTTAAAGAAGGTTCAGAATATGATCCTAAACCAGGAAGAGACAGGGACTGTAAAGTCGGGAGGGAGAGAGGAAATGGTGGGCAGGCAGGGACTCAGTATTCTTTATACTAAGGATAAACAGCATGAATCAAAGCTATCGAAGTTTGAGTATATTGGCAATCATTAGTTCATATCACCTTTGCATTGTTTATTTAACCTTCAGTGTCTGTATCAAATATACCCTTTATATAAACATATACCTATAATAGAACCTTCAAAGACAGGATTATTTATTATAGACCCTTAAAATACAGACAAATAATGAAACACTTTGTTGCTTATACAGTATGTTCTTTCATTTGCATATTATTTACCTAATATTAAGTAAGGACTTATTACAAGCTCTCAAAACAGATATATCCCTATTTGGGTAATTAATACTAATCTTGCAAACACATTAACAACACAGAGACGGTAACAGCTATCTTAGGAGCTGTTACAGTCCGTCTTGTAAATCCTGTCTTAGTGCATGGATTAGTTCATGCTCCTTCAGAGATGTAAGGATCTGTGGTGTCAATCCTGATGCCGTGCATGGGAGCCAAGTCTGTAGGGATCCCTTCCCCCCCAGATTTCGAGAGGGGGATTTTGAATGCAGCTCTAACAGTCCACTGAAGTGTGTGCATGTGTGGGCGAGTCAGACACACACATAAAAAACACACCTGCAATTTTGAACTACTTCAGTGTTTTCCATTGTATTTGATTGGCATTAGGAATAAGAAAACTAAGCCTTTAAACTTAATTTTTAAAATTTAATAGAAAAAGATCAGAAGCCTCTTTTAAAACCATTGGTTTATTAAAGTAAACAAATAGTATTGTTCAAGATGGGTTTTGTTGTTTGAGGGGAGTGGGGTGTTATTGGGGTTTTTTTTAAGTCTCAAAAACCTGCAAGCGTGATGTTTTCCCTCAGATATAAATATGCTTTCAGGTTGTGACCTCCAGAAATTACTTCCATAAAGGGAATGCTGACTGAAGTGATTGTAACCATGATTTTACTGTAATAACTTGCAGAATAGAGATGGTGCAGGAAGTGTGATGGTTTCATATACATTCAGTCATGGCTTTTAAAATTACTTTTGTGCCTAGATAGTAGGACCAACCTGCTTTATCTTCCATATGTATTTTTATATTTGGCCATCCACAAGAACTATATTATCCTGTCTCTGAGTGGGAAGTGAATGGTATCTCCTGCCAGCATTGCCTACACTGGCTGTGCTACACCCTCACAGAGCAACTGATGTTACCTGCTGTCTATGCCTGCGTTAAACTTCCTAGAAATATAAGAAAAAATTTATGGGTGCAAAGAGGAGTGTTTTGGGTACAGACCATGTTTGCATTTCTAATTGGAATTAATAAAGAAAACAGACAGGCTATACACACAGAAAGAAAAGGTACAGTGGCAGAGTATTGACTGAAATTAAATGGATTCTGTTCATGTAACCAAATTATCACAAAAATAACTTAGGCCCACATTCAAAGTCATATAAAAGCCCAAGTCGTTGTGACTCTAGAACCACCTTCTGAGATCTGAAATATCAGGTTACTTCAAGCACTGCAACAAATATTTATATTTACAGTCCTGTTTGGTTTGAAACTTGGCTTATCATGTATTGCCAGGACAAGAAACACTCTTACGTTGATTGACTGCATACAGCATCTTCTGAGACAGTCTCTCTTAGAAATGAGTGGTCCTTCAATTTTCATACTCTTTCCTCTTTATCTGCACTGTCAGATCAGTGTTTGTAGTGGCGCAAAAGGGGAAATGCTGTGGATAGTCCAACTTTCATTGTACTGGTGCCCAGTGATGCAGGGGTGGATTTCAGTTCATCATGGGAGAGTTACTGTAATTGTCTCTGAGCTTCATTAGCTGTCAGTCCTCCCCTCTGTGTCTGACATGTCGAAACCCAGAGACAAGCTGCTAATTTCTTGTTGAAAGCAGCCACAGTCTCTAGAGCTTGAAAAGATATACAAGCTCCTTCCTTTTATGCTAACACACCTGACAAGTGCCAAGTGCTCTTACCTCTCAGTGAAATCTGAAATCAATAGGTTTTGTGGGTGCTCAGAGCTCTCCAGTGGCTCTTTTAAAGATAGAGACCAGGGTGCTTCAGCTGGGCTGGGTTTGGGGGCTTTGTTGGCATCCATCTGTAACTCTGCCACGTGCATCCCGTTTGACCTTGAGCAAGTCACTTAGTCTGCCTCCTCTTCACCTCCTTGATCTCAAAATGGACCTCGTAGCTTTTTGCACCTAACAAGTCTGTCATGAAGATTAATTCCTGAATATCAGTAATGTGTTCGGGTTTTATGGTGATGGTTACTTTACAGAATAATGTCATGAATAATATTTGGATCTTTAACCTGTTCATATTGAGTTGTTCACACTGCATCTATCCTGACTCCACATCTGGCCAAGATTTAGGTCCTGCCCAGCCCATAGTCTTATTTTCCCGAAAACTCAAAAGCGTGTGTTGAAACGCAACCATGATGTGTGGTGTGTGTGGGTGCACCATGGAGCACATCTGCCTCACAGCCGTAAGATGAGATGCTGGGCTGGATCTCCAAGACAGGCGGCACAGTTTATCTTCTCCTGAAGATTGTCTCTCTGCAGGCACCTTAGCAGCTTTGTTATTCCAGGCCTTGGTGGATCCCGAGCAGTCTTGGGGTAATACTGTGAAGGCTGTGGGTTCTGCCTACGTGGTTGCCTTCAGCAGCAACATGATAAGCAGCAGCTTGTGGCACCATCGCACCCTCCCACACTGGGGATGACTAGAATGTGCAGTTGTCTTCCTTGTTTCCCAAACTAGTACATGATTTTATAGCCCCTGGATCCTGCGCTATCCCAGACAGGCTTGCAGATCTCACACACTGTTACAAAGGAGGAAACCCTGAGAAATGCTAAATGTCCACAACTTAAGCAGAGTTGCTAGTGAATCTCAGCTCTCAGAATTGCATCTCTTCTTTCATTAAAGAATGATATATACAGCTATTTTGCATTTAAAGAAGAATTTTGATTTTTTTTTTGTGTGGATGGCATTGGCCAAAAATATTGTCTAAACACACAGATGTTTATATATTACTATGATTGCTTTCTGCAATTTTGGAGCGTTATTTTTAGCCCTTCATTTCTGCAGCAAGACCTTTTGGCATCCTTGTGGAACAGGAGCAGTGTCCTGATTTAGCACAGCTCCATGATCCTGACATTGTATAACTGAAGGAAGGAAATAGCTCCCTTGGTATGTACTTTTACTGTAAGCGGCATAGGGATATTTGTTGAGATTCATTGAGGAGTAGAGGCTGTAAAGAACTGTGGACTACTGTAGCTTTCCTGCAGAGGACAAGGGTATGGAAGCTTCAAGGGAAAGAGACAACCTTTTTAATTCTCATAATGCTTAGTCTTCTTTGCTTCCAGGATGAGCAAAGCAGTAAATATCCAGCAAAGGATGTTGATTTGCATGCACAGCAATTGTTGGAATAAAAATCAGTTCAGACCCCAGTGACTCTTGCCAGCCCTTGTTATGGCTATAGAGATGTGAATGCACAGAAAGTAAATAATACTTGCAATGCAACTTAAAATTCAAGCTACCCATCAGACTGTAACTCCAAATAGATCATTCTCTTTTCCAGAAATGACTGGAAAGTTTCCACGGGAGGGTTGAGGCAGCAGGGGAGCAGGACCTGTGGAACTGTGCTTGTGTGGGGAGCTGCATCACCAGCCCTGGGATGCTGCTGGCATTTTGCTTGTTGTTAAGTAACACAAAAATCTATTGCAGAGCAAAACAAAATGAGAAGTCTGTGTCGGAGTGTAGATGCCAGTCTTGCATTAATAAAACAATAAATGGAATTAATAATTTATCCATGGCTGGTTTTACTTTTTGGGTGGGTTGTTTGGGTTTTTTAAAAACACTAGTAGAAGGATATTTCCATTCAAACTGAACTGGAGTGAAATTACTTCCACTATAGATAAAAACATATTCAGGCGAGCGGCATGCTTTCCCCACAAAGCTAACTGCAATCCCAATTAACACTTCTCAAAACTGAATTTATTTTTTTCCCCCTACTTCCTAATGAGGTTTTTTCCTCCCTGCTGTCTTGATACAAAGCTTTATGCCGTATGAGTGTGTTCATATGGTGCTTGAGTGCGTTATCTGACCTTGATTGGTGTTTTGGGAGCCAGTTAAATAGATTACATAGAGGTTACCTTGACAACTGTCTTTGCTGATTTAGCAATGCAGTTCATTCTTGGGCACAAGACTCTCAGCAACTGTGGAATTCCACTGACTTCATATTAATCATTAACACAATGTTCTGGGGAGGCTCTGCCGAGCTAGCAATAAGGACTGTATTGAAATTATTTTTTTTACTAGCTAAATGTTATAGACCGAGATATGTTTACAGTATGAAATGTTGTTCACAGTCATAAAATGAAAATATATGTTCCTGTTTATTTTTTCTCTCTCTTCTAGTTTCAACAATAATATTGGAATAATAAATCTCCTATCATGTCTGATGGGAAAAGATGGTCTTTTAAATGAAACTCTTTCCTTAACATTGATCTTGCACCGTACCTTCTTTTAGGTCTGTGCTGTAACCTCGCAGGCATGACAGATAGTTAAATTCAGTGTGCAAAAGCTTATGAGCCTGGAATCTGATCTCTATTAACTTCAAGGAGATTGCTTCTGATTTACATTAGTGTTACATATCAGTCAGAATCTGGCCCTTTTCAAAAGATGTTTGAAGAAAAGACAGCCACTTCCTTTTTCGTAACTGTTGTCCAAAATTGTTTACAATTGTCTTAAACATTAAAGGTAGTATGTAATCAGGGCTTTGGGCATTGCCTTTAAAATATGTCTTTTTACTTTGAAGTACCTGGCTTAACCAGAATTTTGCAGGAGGATGCCAAGATTCCAGGACTGTATTTTGCAAAATGCTGGAAACCTTGTGGAAATTAGAAGTTGGTTTTTTATGCATTAAGTATGAAAATGAATAATGTAGTAAGAGCGGTGGCCACCATGTTTTTTCTTCTGAAAAATGTGATGTGATATTTAGTGTATCTCATAATATCTTGTCTGCCCTCCCTATTTTCCATCCGCAGTGTTGTACTGCAAATCCAACTGGGTTTTGGGTCAAAAATGCATTACTGTGTCATACAAAATGTCAAGTACAAAGTCAGTGAAGAACACAGTTGAGGTCTATGGCACATATGGATTTCGCATGTGGAGGGAAACTGCATGGCATTTATGGGTAGACATATTAACTAAATATTTTTGCTAGTGCTATCAGGTAATGAAATACTAAACTTTTTTTTTTAAACTCACAGTTTTTTTTTTAAACTCACTAGAGTTAGACCATTACAAATAAAGACAGCCGTGTTCACTTCCTGGAGCAGTTGTTTGCAAATTCAGAAAGAATTAATCATGGTGTCTTCAGCTCCTGATTTGAAGTTAGTCTTTGCCCAGTTTGAAAAATATTTTCTTTCAACTGAAATTTTACTGCAGAAAAATTTTCCCCGGATTCATTCTTTCCCCAGTTCATTCATTCTCTCGGCGGGTTGGTGCTGAGCTAGTACCACCGGCAGGAGCCGCGTTTGCTGTCTCGGGTGAGGTCGGTGCACGCATTGCTGTGCCAGGCGCTGCTGTGAGCTGACCGAGGAGCCCGTGGCCACCACAGCTACTGAGGACATTTCTCAGGTGTTTTCCGCAGAGAGCACTAGAAATAATTTGAACTTTTCCCTCAAGCAGTGTCTGGGAACGGTCTCATACACTGTCTGTGGTCAGGAATGATCTTTCATACACTTCAAAGCATAGGGCTCCACTTGACCACGCAAAGAGGAAGCTCTATCTAAACAGATTTCATATTTTTTGGAGGCAGGTATCTACTACCCTTCCGTAAATGGCTTAGTGAGACATTACAGCTGCTTTTGCTGTACTCCTGATTCCGTGTCCCTGATGCTGCCTTGGCATGCTGATAACATTTGAGACAAAACATTGGATGCATCAGTGGAAGAGTCAGTAGAAACTGGATTGTGTGGCTGAGTTACTGTACCCAAGTACCAGTCTTCCCTGGTCCCCCTCAGCAGAGCTCTTCTGCATGCCAAACTTAGGATTTCTTAGCACAAAAATATGCAGGCCTGCAGCTGGAGCCTAATTTCAGACATGCACCGAAGTATGTCTGATAGTGTATACTTATATTTCTTTTTTGCTGGTACAAATAAGATCAGAATCAGTCTGAAGCAGGCTGGTGTGGCTTGCTGGAAGATTTTCAGAAGAATACTCAAATCCTTCACTGCAAGTGTGAGTGGAATTGCTTATGGATCGCTTAAGGAAAGGAACAAAACTTTGTTACTAGAGATTTTAATCTGTCACTTTAAAAGATAGTGAATGTTTCCAATATATGCTCCAGGCTGTTTCACAATTGGCAGAGGTGATTTATTTTGGAGGCCTGTAACCCTGCAAGAATTCAGAAGTAACACACTTGGGGCCTCTGATTTTAAGTTACATGGTACAGATGATGGAGATTTCCTTGACATGATTTCTCTCTTTTAACTTACAGTATCTGGGTTTGAATATTGAGCACAGTGGTCCCCAGCTGCCAGCCACCCAATTATGTGGGTCTGCAATATTGTTCCTCCTGGCGAAGGAGATGGAATAGCCAAAGTATAAACAGAGAGAGGGTTGGTGGTTCTTTTTTTTTTTATTGCAACTTTGACAAAACACAGGTTTTATCAAAGGAACCTACAAGTATGAAACATCTAACTTTTACATTTTGTAGGAATGGAGTTTCCAACTATCTTTGACTCCTTTGAAAATCCAAGGATCAAAAAAAGTCTTGTTTTAGCACAAGATCTATTGCAGACTGCTTTTAGCCCTATGTCATTTTTACACCCCTGCACTCATTCCTGCAAGCTGTGACCTCATGTGATCAGAATCAAACCCGTTGTTCCATCTGTCATTCTGACAGTGCAGGAAAAGCAGGGAGATATTTTTGTCTTTCATGATCAATAAATATCTCCCTTGTTCATACATGAATCTTCCGTGTAGACCTGGTGGCCCTATGTACTGATAATTGCCACATTTCAGCATTTATAGGAAAAAGGTTTCTTATAAATACCAAATTTCCACTGGTAACAATTTTAAGAAAATGTAATCTGATGCCAAGTATCTACGCGTATCAAAGCTTAATGACTAGTCCAGACAAACATCTACAAGAACATCTGGGATATATCTATGCTGTAGCCATTTAACCAACCTAGTCAGAAGTTTCAAGGCAGTGTCCATCTGGGCCTGAGGAAATTTTTGCAAGATTACTGGTTACAGTTTGAGGTCTACAGACCACCTCCTGAGATTAATGAATGTTTATAGCTTTTAAATTTCTGCAGAGGAACAAAAAGCAGAAACTTTCACAGGCTCAGATATCATAAGAGTCACTCATTGATTGTCAGGAGGATATTTTAACTAGATATTATAGAAAGGTTGTTAAATTATGAATAACAGCAGTATGGTATATTCTCACAGGAGACAGTCAAAGCTATCACTACTGAAGTTATGCAAAGAGTTAAATAAGGTTTTCTCCAGGCTGATGAAGCAAGTGGCTCTGGAACCTATTAATTCTTTTCCCAGAGAATACTCCTGTGGTATTAGGGCATGGTTCCTAATGGGCTTTGGACTGGAACAAAAGGCATGTTTAGATGCTGATGCTGAAGGCTGCTCTAACTTATGCTTGGGGACTCTCTAGCAATTAGCTTGGGATCAGGGGATTTCAAAAGTCACCTTTGCACCTCCTGTTCTGAGCTGCAGTGTGCCTTTTTATCTTGTATCCCAGATCATACCAGGGCAGGTGACTAGAGCAGTAATTTACTGTATTACTTTTCCCTACACACCAATAAATAGAAAAAATTTTGTGTTTTTTAGAGATTTAGTCTTTTGAAATAACTCTAGAATTTAGGATTTGTACAATATTTGTCTGGGAGGAGAACACCTTTGCAGGCTTTTGCTGTTATATATGTTTTTCTAAAGATCCTTAATGGAACAAGATAATTCCACCTGTGTGTCATCATTCAATGTAAGGGTAAAGTTGTCAACAGATTGTGCAGGGAGATGAGCACTCTGGTTCGCTTCATATTAAAGTGAGATATGTGTGTTATTTCCTTACATGTCACCTGGAAGGTTTCCCCTGAGTATTGCCAAGTCATGCAATTAACACTGCTGAATTCCCCAGGAGAGTCTACGCTTCTCGTTTTCTACCCATGCTAAGACAGTGATTTCAGCCCCAGACCAGCTTCAGTATTGAGTAACAGTCAAGAACAGGAAACTAGAAAACTTGCATATGTGTCTGTATGGCAAAGGCTATGCTAAAGCAAGACAAAGCACCGGCTTAGAATAAAGAATGATTTCTTTGTCTTCCCTTTATTTTTTCATTTTTTTTAGGGGGGTGAGGAAATGGGAAAGAATTGTACTCTTAGGTCAAGGTTGAAGACTTTGTAATGCAGAACAACAAAGCTTGACTGTGATAATCTACAGAGCACCTGCCCTGAGGATAAACAAACAGTTCACTTTTTAGTGCTTTCAAGTATGATATGAGCAAAAGATTCTTTTGAACCTTATAGGAAAGGAAAAATGGAAACCTTAAGAACAAACAAAATGATATTTTATATCCTAGGATGGATTTTCTGTTTAACAGAAGCTACAGTATGCAAATCAAATTGATCAAAATCAACCATGTGGTTGGATCCAAGACGAGAAGCTGTTCTCCCAGATTTTACCAGCTCATTCTTCAGCTTAATTTTATCATCCGTGCGATCCTGGGCTGATGGCAGGTACCTTGCTGATGGCAGGAGCACACTCCTTACCTCATGAAACAGGCCTGCCTTTAGTCCCTCACAGCCTTTGTTTCACCCCGATAAGGATTCCAAATTCTAACCGTTGAATTAGCTCTGCACTGGTATTTTCGGTCAGGGTGTGCCTGTTGTTGCTGAAAATTCATTCCCTGATTCTTTGGGCAGTGCCAGTGTGTACAAACTGTAACTGTGATTTGTCCCATTGCTTTAATTTTTCTGAGTTGACTAAACAAGACGTGTTAAAAAACTGATTCTCTCATACCTGCTTTCCCTTGAGCAGGGTGATTTTTCTGAAAAGCATTGCTAGTTGCTATTCTTTAAGATCTTTTGATGTACTCCAGAACTTCCCAGTACCTCCTATCCTTTGTAGCCTGAATAATCACATTTTTGGACGCTGCTGTTTCTAAAGCCTTCCCCTAGCTATCAGAATTGTCATACCTAACACAGCACACCCCTACCGCATGTCGCATCCTGATCATCCCACTGACCCGCATGCAGGTTTTTCCTCCCTCTTTTGGGTTTCAGTCTGTTGTTCAAATATGGTGTTGGTGAGACTCCAGTCGAAGTCTTGCATGATCCTTGCTTTGGGCATGGCATCTCCAGCCTTTGTGACAATGTTATCTGGGGTAATCCTTCAAAGAAAAAGTTTCTCTTTCAAGTCTGGGACTTTGGTCTCCTAGCACAAACATTGAGCAAATGGGCTTCTGATAACTTTAATTTTGCTTCAAATGATACTCTGATATATACTGAAATGAAAAAGAACGTGGAGAGAGAGTGCATGGACACACTGAACAGCGGACCATTAACCAAGAGCGTATGGTTAAGCACGGATAGTAGGCTATATATTGTTGAAACATGGGCAAAGAGACAGGGGACACAAGCCTCAGAAGTTCATATCAGGCTGAGCAAGATCAACTGAGTCCAACAGACAGACAAGCCTGTGGGTGCCCTGAGAGCTCTTACTGACTACAGCCAGGCTCTGTCTTGATCCCACTGGAAGTCCCTAACAAAACTCCTATTTATTTCCATTGCTGCACAAATTGGCTCATGTGATTATTTCAAGATTTATTTGATAATCCTAGGGATAATAGAAACATCTATATGCAAAGAAAATGTGTGTGTTTGTGATTTTCCTCTGGGTTCTATTTTCTCTAGAATCGAAGTCCCAGTTCCCACTTCATGATGAATCTAAGTCTTCAGTTCAGCTTCACTTCTGTTAGCACCACAGAGAAATCTTTGACAAGACAGATGTCTGCAGCCACCAGAAGCCTTAAATTGAACACCTAAAAATAGAAAGCTACAGAATTTATAAATATTTTTGCAAATCAACCTTTTATAACTACCCTCCTTTTGTAGCAGTGGAAGTTAGCATTGAAATCCAAGTATATTTCAGCAAAAGAGAAAGCTGACCCAGCAGCCCAAGAAATTCTGCAGAGTTCTGCAAATTGCAGGAGGCCCAGGGAAGGAAATCACTGCATGCCAAATTTTCCCACTGATTTCTATTGTCTCTACTTATCACATATAACACTAGGAATTCATTGTGGAGCACTGTATCTTCCCCACAGTTCTTACCTAGCTAATAGCCTGATTATATTTTATGACTTTGTATTCTCATTCAACATAATTTACTCTTGAGTTAGAAAATATGACTATCCCCAGAGAAACATCCAGCCCTTTGTTCTCTGTTCACAAATTAGCTTGGAGAAGGATCGACCGGCAGTGTAGAAAGCCTGTATTAGATCTGCTGAGATCTCTTCCTATTCAGATTTGTTTTCTGTTGCTAGAGGCTACTCTTGATATTTATTTGGAATGAAATATTGTTCATCCCCATAACAAAGAGATAGTTGGTTCCATTCAGTACTTCCATGAACCTCAGACAGTGTTTATATAGTGTGTATTCAAAACACGCCAGCTATTTCTTACCATCATGTAGTTTCTCTGACCATGGGCTGGGCTTCTGTTTTATCAGAGGGCTTCTGTTTACCTGGCATCTTTTTTTGTTCCTTTATATCTTTCTCTGTGCAATCATTTCCTAAACTGCCTAAGTAAATATGATTATGAAGAGGAAGAACTGCAGAATTCCCCTGCAGTAAGTTCAGCTTTTTTTCCAAAGACTCACCCCTCTCCCCCTTTCTCCCAGGTCAGGTTTGGATACTCCCAAGTAACTGCTCACAAACCCCAGTGCTCCCTTCCCCACTGTCCTGACGCCAGTGTGTGGCCATTGCTGTGGGGCCCGTCAGCAAGTCACTGCGGATGGTTTCCATCTATATCTGATGTCTCAGCAAACCTCCACCTGGGGACTTCTCTCCTCTCTTGTGTGTCCTCTAATCCATTTCTTTCTGGTTTCATCTTGCTATTGGAGTGATCTGTGCCAGACAGGAACAAAGTCAGGGGACTTTTTTAAGTAGAAAGTTACTCACTGCCTAGTAATTTCTACTTCCAGGGGAGGTCTTTGCTGTTGAATATGTCTCTTAAGGTTGGTCTGTACTACCAAGACTTTGCCAGGGAAGCCAAACCAGAAAAAACTTCTTGAGAAGGATCAAGTTCTGTGTCTAAAAACCACCCGTATTGCTCACCAGGCTTCTCTAGTTACAGAAGCCATCCTGCAAAAGATTTCTTTTGCCGCTCTAAATCGTGCCAGCCCAGGTCAATTCCTTTCTAAGCTATTTTGGCAAAACGCTGCCTGTGCAATGCTTTGTAGGCTAAAGTGATCCCTTATGGGGGATTTTTTTGAACCAGGTGAATTCTTTCTATCAGCCCGCTGTGAATATCAATGGAAATCTAACTTGGGTCGTCCCAAAGCTTTTGGTTTAACCTGCAGGAGTGGGAAGATGAGAGGAGGAAGTCAAGAGGCACCTCTACTGATCTTAAATCCCAGGCTCTGCAGGCAAAAAAGCCCTGAGCCTGTGCCTAATCCAGCTAAGTAGCTCACATATATATATATCAACTATCACCAGAGCGTGTGTGCATTGACAGTACGTATCCTTCCTCTGCTGTGCATTCAAGTCACTGTGGACAAGACATATTAGGTATTTTCTTATGTTTATGCAGCCGTTTGAAATCATAGGCCCAGATGCACAGCTGCTTTAGATTAATGCCGATGCACCTGTTTATACCAGCTGACAACCTAGTCCACCGTTCACTAAGTGCTATTTATTATTTTATTTTGTTTGCTGGAGTGACAATAGAAATGACATTGATACACAGGTCAATTCAATCCTGCTGACATAGCCTCAAGGGGGTTTTTTTGTTTATTTTTTTATTTTTCTCTTCTCCCAAGAGAATCTCCTTTACAGCTTTATTTTTTGTTAATGTTTATTTAATAAGATCTGCACATTGGCAGTCTCGTAAGCTTGTTATTTTATGTATCTCTCAATTTCTTTAGCTTTATTAATCATCATGGTACTTGATGTTGCTAGCATGAAAAATGCACTGTAAGAATAAATAATTATTATTATCAAAGTGCTTTCATAAAAATGATCTGTAGGATTAAATCCTTAGTAGAATAGCATTATTAGTCATGATGATTATTATTATTATATATTAATTAGTAGTACCAAGACAGTGCAGCTTTCAGATTTATCTTTACCAAAGTCAGTTAAATACAAAGGTTTAAAATTTCAACAGATTTAGTGGTTTAGGACATGGTGGTGGGATTATAGTTAATATTATTTATTCAGCTCAGTACTTGTGTTCGATGCTGTGCACAGCAGAACTTGCTGCCTGAAACACATACTTTAGGAAAAGAAATAGTTGCATTAGAATAGCTCTTATTTTCTTAATTCTGGAGCCCAGGAGTTCTGTGTTATTTATGGCTCTGCCACTTCCTGTGTCTATTAAACTTTGTGCTTTGTCATTTATTTCTTTCTCTGCCTCGGTGTATTGTGCATAAAGTATGTTACGTTAATTAATCTGTGTAAAGCATTTTGAATTATAGGTACCGTGTAAGAATGGAGCATTTTTTACATACCTGAGAAGAAGCTCTAGTTTACATGGATTGCCAAATTATATGGCTGCGTATTTTTCGTAGATGTGTTGCCTGTTTGGTTAATGTAACTGTGAGGTGACATGATGGGCAGATTGTGTACAGCATACTTCTCTCTTTGTCTTTTATCTGAAATGATACTATTACTCCTTCCCTTTGATGCAGTCACCTAGTCAGGCTTCAAGAGACATAGGATGAGAAAAGACTGACAAATAAAATATTGTTATGGCAGGTGTCATGAGATGGTGCTGTTATATAAAGTCTTCCAAGTTCTTTTTTTCCCACCTTATGTGAGCAAATGTTCAGTCTTGGGAAGACATGCTGTGTTTGTAAATTTTCTTTTGCAAGGTCCTAGATAGAGAAAGTCAAATAATTTGTTTTGTTGCCTCAGCCTCTGGATGGAGTCGTTCTGGAGACAGTCACTCCCCAAGAGACAGTCATTACAACTTGGCTAAAATTCCTGAACAAAGCTATTGCCCTGCTGTTGCCATCTCTTTTCCACATCTAATTTTGCTTGTTGCCTCCCCTCTTTATGTCATGCCTCAAATTAAGCATTCCAGGTTTTTAAGAGCAAAGACTATGTGTTAGATACAGATACCCAACTTAGGCACAGACTCTGCCTGCAAAGCAGGAGACAGGCTGGGCACTTAGCGATGACAGTCCCAGGAGCCAGCATACTGAAGGAGAGGGAGGGAGTCAGGGGGAGATGCCCCGGGGAAGGACAGCCTTTCAGTCTGGCCTCTGAGTGCCACCTGGGGTTCTGAAATTTCTCTTGGAGGTAGGTACCCAAAATAAGTTGACTCTTCCCTAATAAAACAGAATGAGGGAGAGACCATTTCTTTTTTCTTCTGTTAGTTGGGCATCTTCTAGGAAATGGGAAGCTAAATGTCCCTCTGCTGAACCTGGCACATGGAATTAAATTTAGGTCTCCTGTACCTCAGAAAGGGCTCTGCCCACCAATCTTTTTGAGTGCTGTGGGCTCTTTCAGTGACACTGCTCCAATTTTCATACCCAGTAAAATACCAGTGGTTGAAGGAATTACTTGATGAGATGTCCTGACTTTGTCATCTGCCATGTGAGTGATGTAACCGTTGGTTTACAGGATCTTCCTCTTGTAACTTTTCTGTTGTGAGAAGAGCCAGGTGCTCTTCAGAGATGGAAGAGATCTGTGTTGAGGTCCCCATCCAAGTGAGGCAGAGTAGAGTTTAAAACGCTGATCAGCCAGTCGCAGGCAAATACCCTACAACGTGGGGTTTAGTACGTGTTTTAAAGGTATCTACTAAACTGGTCCCTGATGGTTAGTAAATAGGAGATCCTAAGGTCTGGTGTGCTGGGTAACTTGGTCTAGATTCTTGTCATTAGTGTGCCATGGGGGGGGCTTGATGTATTATGGACATAATGGCTCTTCCTTTAAAAGCACCGAACTCCTCCTGAACTCAGGGCATTTTGGGGAATGCAAGGAATGCAGGAGCAGGCTGCTGAGAGTGGCAGCTCCTCATTGCAGCAGCCTGAACTTTTTGCTTGGCTGCCCTATTTAAAATGAGTACCAGTGGAGCAATAGATTGGCATCTGATGTTAGTTAGAAAAAAAATCCACACTTAAGTTATACAGTAGCAAAGTGATTTTTGTAAATCTCTGGAATTAATAACTACAGCTATTTGAGAAAAGAAACAGTATCATTCATACTGAAAAATATTCTCTTCCCTCCCACAGGGGAAGCCTGTGTAGGTGTGGAGCTGTAGTCTGGGAAATTAAAAAATGCAAATTAAAAAATGCAAATGTAAAAGAGAGGCATTGCTCGCTGCAGTGCTCTAAGGGTTTTCTTGAATAGCAGCAAATTAAAGAAATGCTATGTAATCAAAGTTTATATCAAGCCTATGAAAGAAAAGCAGCATTATCTCTAAATATAGTGATAGTACTCTCTGCTCCTGATCTTTTACATTGTGTACATATTACTAGTAAATTGCAAACTACTGTATTATAGTTTTCAACAAGTCCTTGAAGAAAATGCATATTAGCTTTTTATATGCCTCTTTATCCTGTTGTATTAAAACATTATGATTAGGATGGAAAGGGTTGTTGGGCTACTATTTTTTCAACCCAGTTCATTCAAGTTTCTTCACTCTGTTTCCCTTTGCTGCTCAGTACCAACGAGGGCTTCCCAACTGCAGCTGTTCTCCGCTGATGTTAATACAGTTCAATCACAGGAGCTGCATTGACTGTCTATAAGTTTAGATAGTAGGTATTTTCTGTCTTTCACATCCCTTCTCAATTTATCCATATATAACCCTATATGCCTGCTTTTCTCAGCTTCGCATCAACTTCTTTTGTGGTCCGTTTGCGACATTTCCCACAAAAGACCAACACAGGCCATCTAGGGAAAATAAATGCATATGCATATTTCAACTGTTCAGCATTTCAAGCATAATACGTGATGAGAAGGAATGCTTGTAAGGTAGATAGGATGATGCTATGGTATCCCTGCCCATAGTAAATGAACATATATCAGAATAATATGTTAAAAGTCTCTTCCAAATCCTATATTGATTAGAAACAGAGACAGACTTCCATTATTTTCTGAGTCCCGCTGCCTTAAACTGACTTTCCAGATGGCTGCTTAAGGACTTCTCAGCATAAGGGTACCCTGGGCAATGGCCAAATGGTTTAACAGTGCAGGGAGTGGGTAATGTGGCTGAGAAAAAGGATAGAGAATCAGGCAAATGGTGCATCCTAGCAACATCCAGGTAACCTGTTGGTCTCCAAGGCAATATGTAACTGTTTTGAGAGTGATGAAATCGTTGCCAACTGAAATGGAAAATAAGCTATGATAGAAACACATATTTATTTGATTGGTAATTACAAGAAGCCTCACTTCCTCCAGCAGAACCCCGGATGTGTTGGGCACAGCTAAGAACATGGGCACAGCCATAAACCATGTAGCTGGGAATTTCACCAAAGGTAAGTTAATGCTATTTAAGTTTTGATTTCCTGGTTCGAAAGAACTTGTGATGCTTTACGCTGTGATGATTTCACAAGTTTCACTATTTTTTTGTGATTCTTGGTCATTCTTCTTTGGCAAAAAGCTGACAGGGGCCAGAGACTTGTACATGACTGTCTCCGGGCTCCTGCAGAGATTAGGCGGAAAGACAAAAAAGAAATGGACGTTTGATGGAGCCTTCCTGCTTTCCTCAAATGTTGCAGGGGGAGCTTGGCAACCACAGCAAGTTGCAGAGCCTGCAAGTTGTGGAAAGTAGAGCAGAGGTAGAAGGAGCAGATTTGTATGAAGGCAATATGGGCCATACACAAATGCTTGTGACCAGTGAATTCAGATTATTTTGGCTGAAAATATGGCTGCAGCCTGAGCTGTACACAGAATGCGGGTCTGTGGATTTGGCAGATTGTGCAGATGAAGACTACAGCAGAATCTCTAGGTACCTAAAGAAACTAGGCCAAGTGTGCCCAGGTAGATAGCCACTGAATAAGATATTTTTTTAGACTCTGATTTTAATTAAAATAAAGCATAACTACCCCATTGTGACACCACTACAGTTTACAGTTCTTTCTTCATTTATTTAATCAGTCAAAGCAGATAAATCAGTAAATAGTGCTTGCAAAGTCTCCTGATTGAGAGATGAAACTCAGATAACCTTCACCAAATATGTTAATAAAACCAGAATTAGCAAAATTCCCCAAATAGCTCTATGGATGAAAAATACTAAAGGGATCTGAAAACAGCTCTTAACACTAGTTGTAAATAGCATACATTTTTAATTTAATACTGTAATGTAGGATATGCTTCTTACTGTTCTTACTCATTAGGCAGTGTATTATTTGAATCAAATTGAGGCCTGGATTGAGATATCCTGCAGTGGAAAAAAAGGTGGCATTTTCAGCAGCTGTTACCACCACGATGTGGTGAGGGGAGCAAAGATTCCTCCAGGGCATCTTCTCGAGCTACGTCTTATATATCGGTGACTTTCCCTTTCTCTTGGTCTGTCAAATAAGAAAAAAAGAACTGCATTTTGGGGTGCAAAACACTCACTGTTAGGACTATGAAAGTAGCTTATGATGTGACATTTACTACCTCTGAGTGACAGGGAGGTGAACTTCTCTAATCCCAAATCAATTACTGCAAAGGAGAGTTACCATCACTGTTTCTTTACTCACAAATTGTATCTTAATTCACTTTTGTAACTAGTCTAGCTCTGCTTCCAGAGTGGCACGTTATTAGAAAAGAACTTAAGTGTTTCCATCATCAGTGTTCTTAATACTTCATGGTACAATATATAAAATGCAGGTCTACCTCTCTTTTGACATTTTAATACTAAATTGAGATGGCCACTCAAATTTTACAGTCGTCAGTGTCTCTCTGCGGTGTGCATTTAGCAGACTTGAAACTCTTCCAAATTGTCTGGCTTTAGCTGCTTAGAGGATTCCATTACTCTCAAATTCAAATACCATCATAAAAGCTGCTGTAACACCAGGGGTCCTGAAAAGGTCTTTGTCCAATTCACCTAACATTATCCAAGTGCTTGTAACTGGACATTTATGTTATATTCCCAACTTTAGTCTATTTTTAATGTAAGTGGTATTGCGAAAAGATGGTGAATTTCCCAAGGTCTTAAAAGAATCTAATATATCTTTTCTATTGAGTCTTCTGTTCTTTTCCTCTGTCTCTTGCTCCTGACAGCTAGAGTCAAGTTCTGCTACCAGTAGTTACTGGTTTTATGGGTGTCAATATTAGCTGTTCTGCAGCCTTTAAAGCTGCTAAAGGAGTCACTGAAGCCATTGTCATTTCTGTAGGGCGACACAGGCAAAACAAGTCGAGGTGTCAGGCTCGTCATTTTCAAACCACTTAAATCATACCTTCCTGCCCTGACATCATTGGAATTACCCATCTGTTTCCTGTATTTTAGTGCCTTGTTGATTTGAGGAGTGCCTTGCTCATGTTTCTTACTAGAAGTGATGTGCTGAAGCCCATCAGCAGGCATTGAAGCAAGCTTGCAGCACCTATTTGGTGAAAGAATTGAAGGACTTTTGCCTCTAAAGCTATTAATCTTGTAACTTCCAAGCACAGAAATCAATAACGTTTTGGAAAGTCAAATTGTTCATAAAGGAACTGTGGGTGGTGTCAGTGCAGAAAAAAACCTTATTTACTGGAAAATGTATGTATTTATTTGATATGGGTGGCATGTATCAGAAATGTAACAAACATCTCTAGCAAGAAACAAACAAGGAAAATTTTGTAAAAGGCTGGTTGGCCAAGGAAAGGGGAAAACAGATCTAAAACCAGAAGAAGCAAGTCTCTAAGAAATAATAAAATAATAAAATGCAAATAGTAACTAGAGCAGGACTACAGTGTGTAACCTTTTCATTCAAATGTGGATTGAAATCTTTCCAAATATCAATTAATCCCTAATCTACCATGCATTTCCTAGTTGCTTCCTGTGCATTATTAATGGACTGGTCACCCTGAGATGAAGGTAGGAAGTAAAAGCAATTAAATTCCTCTCCCACCCCTGCAGATACAATTGACCTAGAGGATTCAGCTACAAGTAAAAATGAAAAAGCTCCAAAAAAGAATAAACATGCCCTTCTTGCCTGAGCCAGACTGTGTAGTTTTAAAAGCAGCATGCAAGAGCAACAGCAAGCTCCCTTTATATAAAACATCAAATTCTAAGATCCAGGGCTGATCAAGGAAAAGAGCAGGTGCCCACTCTCTGCTGATTTTTCCTGGTGTTGTTCTGTAGCTGAATGAATACTTCGAGCCAGAACTCCAGACACTGATTCTTTTTTCAGTGTAGAAAAGAAAACCCCATCTGTCTCTTGAGAGGTATTGATCCCATTTGAATTCAAAGAAACAATTTTAACTTCATGTTTTTGTGCAGGGTGATGGCCACAGAATTCAGCAAGGCTTCTGAGTGTATAATACGGTTAACTCTGGCCTGAGAGGGATACAGTCATCCTAGCCTGCAATTATCATACAGATCAGTCAGCAAGGATAACAAGGAGAGCTCTGTGGTTGCTGTTTGCACTCTAACAAGATTCGTGTTTGTTTCCACAACGTTGTAACGCCGAGGTGAAATTTTATCCTTTTAGCTCTGTTCAGCATCATTGGAGATAACATATTAAGCTAAAATAGGCATCTTTCCAAATCACCCCGATTATCCTTCTATTTAGGGAAAGTCTCCTAGCTTAACCATGATTATGTTACCAAACTCAGGCTGTATGAAGAACTAACTGGTAAGGGAGGAAGGAGGAAAACACTGACGGTGCCTTCATAGCACAGGGAAGAAAGGGGAAGGAGTGTGATGTGGTTTTACTAATGCAGAGGGTCAGTTCTGAATGTCTGTGAATGAGTTCCTTGGTTATACCCATCCTGTATGTGACTGGAAGTATTTTCTCACTATTTATTTCTTGGTCTTTTAGGACCATAAAGCTTTTGGGTGCACACTAGCTCAGCTGAGTGGTGGGGAGAAGAGAGGGAAGGCAGAAGAAATGATAAAAAACATAAGCTAGACTTCCCTTTGAGCTTAAGATCTAGTGAGCCATTTAGGCTTTCTCATGATGAGAAGTCTCAGAGTGCAACAGGAACAGAACCAGTTAGAAACAGAACCAGTTGCACTGTGGAGAACCAGATCATAGGTTTTCTTGAACCATTATTTTTCTGGTGATAATGAAGGTTTTGACATCAATATATAGTTCTCTGAATCTGTGCTGGTCTCAGGTGGGTCTGTCACACACAGTGCCTGCCTTTCTGGATGAGTCTTCAGTTTGGTTTAGAAATGAGCACCCAGCAGTTTTGTACAGGAGCCCAAGGTCTGCACGAAAAGGAATGATTCAAATATCATCGCTGTGGGACAGATAAATATGGAAACTTAAAGGTTAGGAAGATCAGGGTTTTACAGTGGTCATGAGACTCTGACATGGAAATTGTCACAGGAAAGAGGAGGAGACTGAAGTCCAAAGCAAAACCACAGAGGAGGGGTAAAGTGAAGGAATGAAGCTCCTGGAAAGCAGCCATCCTAGGGCTTTGTTGAACTACTGTCTTTCTACATCACCATATTTATTTCTTTTGTAACAGTTTATACCTACTAGAAAAAGACATTTTGAGTAACCAACTTTGGCATATCTTTTCCATTTTCTCAGTATATGTATTTTTTCAGAATAATTTATGATACAAAGGGCAAGTTTTTATGAACAAATTAGGTTCTGCGTAAAGACATCGATTACTCGGCCTCATTTCATGGGACTTGGTTAGCTCCTTTGAGATATCCAGTAGACGTCGCCATTAAGGTATACAGCAAGTGAACCAAATACGGCTTTTCTTGACGTGAAATCCTCATGCAGTCAGGAGAGCTCCATGAACAGAAACAAGAGCTGACTCATGCTCAAAGGGTGAGTTGGGCTCACCATGGAGTACAGTTTAGTATGACTGGAATGGGAAACAGGAGGCGTTCGTTTTGCATTGTAATTAAGAATGGCACTGGAAGCAAGGAGTGCAAAAAGATGGGCTAGCAGCTAAGACTGAAGCGACCATA
>KZ506976.1:102083-122345 GCA_002844005.1 Limosa lapponica baueri | reverse complement strand
AAACACACAAGCTGGCACACAGTGATCACTGAAGATCATGCTTCATAGTTTTATTCACGTAAGTCTAATATCCTTTCATCTTATCTCAACGAGGTTAACATGTAAGGTCTCTAGAGAAGAGACCTAGGAATTCATTATGTTCACATAGGACAAGTTCCTTTTTTCATCCTCCCCAGAATCATGAGAGCTACCGAGCTCAGTAAAGCTTACATAGGTGGATACTAAGGTATTTACTTATACTTTATCAGTGCCACTTTAAAAGCAGCCACTGAACTGGTTGAACTATTGAAGCCGTGGTTGCTTTTAATCTGTTTGGGTGAGAAAACAAGAGGAGGAATTCTTTCAAACTTTGCTTTCAAACTTCGCTATACTATACAGGCTGTGAAATGAGACTCAGGTCAATGGTACTAGGTTTTCCCTGGAAACACCAATGGTCTGTAGGCTTCTCAGTAGCAAAAATCTTCCCAGTAGCATAAATTCAGAGGGACATGGTGAATAATGAAGTTTAATGACTTCTACAGTAGTTATACTTTACATAAAAAGAAACCTCATGTATGTATACATGGTTTTTGTGGTAGTGTTTATTTTTTCTTGGAAGAGGTACAAAGCATGCAGGAAATCTTCGTACATGAATAACTGCACTATTCTATTTAATGAATATTTTGCATTTAATTAGGTCATCTGCTGTTTTTCTGCCCAACCCTTCTCCTTGCTGAAAGTCAGGGAATGTAAGATCTGAAGGGAGCTCTACTACTACTGCTAGCTGGCCAATATCAAAGGTAGCTTGCTGGTAGTGTGCTGTGGCATAACTGACTCTTTTATTTTACTCCAAGGGGATTACATGTCTATTACATGTCTATTTGTACTTCCATAAATAGTTACTCTAAAGAATTACTTCCTTAGCTCACAAGTTATTTATAACAAGCCAGTTTTCCTCTCTTTGCTATTTTGTCTGCATGTCAGAAGAGCTTTACTACACGACAGACGCATGTATTTTCTTGACAGAAGTCTTTCCAGTGTTGGCAGCTAGTGCAGCTACTCAGAACTCATAGGTACAGTCTAGTACCCTGCTGCCTCACTTCACTTAGGGTTTGGTTTGGTTTGTTTTTCTTAAACACCTCTGTCTACAATAAAGCCTCTGCTTAAGGGAGGCACAGTGGCCTGGAATAGTTCTGTAATTCCTGAATGCCCAGTCAGTGCCCTGTCTTTAAGCTACTTCAGTGTCTTGCCTTATGCTGGTCTAAAGCATTTCTGCGGCATGTTTTCTTGTGAGGAGAACTCCTCTGAAAAAGTCATAAAATTCATAGAGGCTTTAATATCCTCCATCTTTCAGTTGCTTACTTGATATTAATTTTCCAGCATAACTCACTAATTTTTAGTGCTTTCTCCTTCTAATGTACATATTAAACTTCAAGACTTTTTTATTTTTATGCCTCCATGATGTTTTTTGTCCTTCAAATACTACTTAATGCCTATCAAATCCTACTTTTTCTCCCTCTTTTGCTTTATTGCTTAACTTTCACATATGGAGGAATATTCCTGTCTATGCTGTTGCACTATAAAAGCCTTCACTCCGAGTCAAGGCTTTTTGTTTCTTCATGTCTGATCTTGATACTTTTGGGGTTTTTTTTTTATTTTTACTTAAAAAGAAAACCCCAAACCACACAACAAGTAACAGACAATATAACAATTTTAGTTTAAGCCTGTGAATTTATAGTAATTTGTTACATTTCAACTGTAGTGCTTTTTTTCCCCCAAACAAATTTTAATGAACATTATAATTATACTGGCTCCTTTCAGTGTCTATGTAGGAAAAGCTTCTCGCTGGTATGAAAATACATTAGCACATTATAGCCTTTAAATATTTTTGTAGCAAAATATCCTGCCTCAATACCATGCTCTTTTTTTTCCAAGATGAATGTAAATTATTAGATTCATAGAAAGCTGAAAATTGATGTTAAAATACCTGAGTTAGCCATAAAGTTTAGGGGAATACTTTATTTAGAAAACAAATTGAGAGGGGAAGAGAGAGTCTCCTCCTTACCCACAGAACGTACAGGACAAACTGCAAAACGTGGTCCCTTGCGCCTCAGAGCAGGTGCAGGATCTGTGCAGCAAGGTCCCAAGTTTAAAGTCCGGCAGAACAGAGTGCTTGTGGTTGGCACGATTTGTCCCTCAACAGAGGGAGCAACAGAACAGGATTTATTTTGTGGGTTTGGTTTTTTTACACTAGGTTGTTAATTTTCTGCCAGCTCTGTGCCTTGAGTGAGTTTGCCCAGGATCAGATGAGCAAAACTGGCAGAGGCCAGGAAGAAAAAGGGAGGGGGCTGTGGCAGAACCTGTTTACAACCACTTAAATTGCTATAGAAGCATACTCTGTGCAAGGTAAGGAAAGCACCTAGCAATAGAGCATGGGTGTACCTTCTCTCAGCTACGAAGAAGCAGATGACTTTGCACCCAGGGTTGCTTTTATTTATCTCTTGCTAGACTTGTTTCTGCACATAGAACCCAGTATGGAGTTGGGCTCTGGAACTTCCTCTTAGTGATGCTTCATTTTCTGCTAAAATGTGTTTTCGGGGGAAACAGATTTGCAAACCTTCCCATAAATTCAAAGGGTTTAGAGATTCACCATTTGCATTTCTCCATAGGTACTTTTGGAGTCTTTTCTTGTGCTTACAGACACATTGAAAGTGCAAGGAAAATAACCTTTTGTATGTTGCATGGAAAAAACATCTATTCTCAGTATACTAGTGTATTCTCAGTCTAATAGTATATTTGGGGAGATCAGACTACAGGCAAGTTCTGTGCACAGTTTTCCCAGTCATAGCACAGTATTCCATCAGAGGCCTCCTTTAAATGCTGGGAGCCTGTCCTATATGTGCAAGAGAGTTTCAAAACTGAAATGTTTGCTCCAGTCTTCCTGACATTAATTCCATACCTCTCTCACATGATGTGGTAATACATGCAGAATGTGCTGTTTGCTTCTCCCCTGTGCTACTTGGTATGCAAAGACAGCGCTGAAATCAATGGAAGACTTCAAGTGAGACCACATTAAGAGCTGGCATATATTGAAAATGGTGCCTGATGAGAAGTTTGTTTATGAAGAACATTTCAAAGCCAAACAGGAAACGTATGGAAAATTCTTGCAACAAAGTTTTTCTTTCAACGGCAAGAAAAATGAATTTTGACAGTTTTCTGTTTGCAAGAAATATTTTCTCCTCATACTCCTGTACCAAGAAGAGATTAATTACTGGTGGAGCATATAACTTAAGAGGTAAAACTATCCACATAACATTTCTTTGTGGACCCTACAGATAAACTGGCAGAATATTAATCCAAATCAAATTGCTCTATGGAGACTTCCTAGAGGGAATCTTGTGCTAAATAGTAGCTTAATTCTATACTTGCCTCATAAATCACCTTACAAATACTGCTCTGAGCTATGCAGTTCATCTCGCACACTGTAAATTTTCCTGAACTTCTATAGCAACTGAGACCACTGTGTTAGAGGAATTGTAGTCTCAGTTACACCGTAAAAAGGGTGGGGTGGGGGATGCAGGCATGCTACCCTGGAGGAAGACTGGGTTGAAGGATTGCTCTGGGCTCAGTGTCAGTCTTGCCTGAGATGAAGGCCAAAACTGAGTAAGTTTCTGCTTCCGTAGTGTATGTGAGAGAAACCCCTCCTGTACGGTCTTCAGTGGTCCCTTGGGTTTAAGGTGCTGGCTTGCTTCAAAGAACAAGAGGTTTAAGTAGATGTTGAAGGAAAGTCACCCTGAGGAATAAAAAAAAAAAGAAAATTCTCAGCTTTTTCTTCAACCACCCCTTTGCCGTGGTAATATGTGCTTAAGAGTAACAGAGCAAGAAGAAAGGCATTCCATGCACCATCTATATATGAATGAATATACATGAATATATATACGTATATGTGTATATGTATGTATACATTGAATCTGTATACAAATGCTCACTGGCTGAGTTTTGCTGGAGTTTTTATTTTCTTTTCTTGTGTAAGCAATGGTAAGATCTGGAGAATCTTGTTAATTTGGTCACATTTACTAGTTTGGGGAGGCAGGGGGAGAAATCCCCATGGGAATACAGAAACAAAATGCCATTTTATAACTTCAGTAATTTCTTTGGTTTACTCATGCATAGATGAAAGTACAGTTCTTGTGATCTCTCAGACTAAGCATTAGACTCATAACACAGATAATAATGCAGACTAATGGTACTGGACGGACACTAGTTGTTCCCTGAAGTTCTACCTTTAATTATAATGGTGTTCCCAGGGCAACCACTGAATGAAGCCCTTAGCTAAGCTCACTGTTTTGTTCAGGAAAGCTCACTACTTTCCAACTGTGTTTTGCCTCAGGCTTTTTTTAAACTCTGCTTAAAAGCCAAAGGGATGTCTTGCAGTCCTTTTCCAGCAAGTACTATATTTGTGATGAAATCACGTGTGCTTGCCATTGGAGTCTCTGTGTGCGTGCGTCTGTGATAGTCATTTGACCAGGCAACTTGGCTTACAAGCAAGGCACTGTGAGAGGGGAAGCAAAACAGAGGTTTAGCTTGGCAAACTCTGCTTTTCTTTCAGTCTAGGATTTTTTTTTTGTAAAAAAAGAAATCGCTAGCCAGCCAAATCCATATAGTACGAAAAATCTAGAGCAGTGTTTCCTGACCTTTCTGTTACTGGCTCTCACCCTGCCTTGTGTCAAACACAGCTATCACTGACTCTGCAATTTCTCTGGAGCCAAAACAGGTCAGGCAAATCTTGGACTCCGAGTTAAACAAAAATGGCTTTTAAAGTTACAAATGAAAGGGCCTCATATGTGGCCCTCCCCCCAGCCCTGTAATTCACATCCCTCGCCCCTGCAGTCAGTATCATGTCTCACGCACCCTGTATTTTGACCGTCCTCATCGTCTCCAGATGCTGGGGATAAAAATCAACTTGTTTTATCAGATTGAAGAGAGTTACCCCTTGTCCTCCTGCCCTCTTCTCCACACTTACTGTTTAGGTTATTCTGTCCTCCCCTGAAGATACATTCCTACCTGGCCCATAGCAAGCTACCCTCACAGCAGTCTGTGCTTCCCCTTTCAAGATGCAAATACTGCTATGTGAAGTGCTCCTTTAGCTTCTTGTACCTCCTCTGTCATTCTTTCAGAAGTACAAGGTGAAAAAAATGTATCCATTTGTCTAGTGATTAGTGGGTTTTTGCTTTTCCTTTTAGCCTGTAATTACAGTAAAAATGTGAATGTTCTGCAGTGCCTATTTTCGAATAATTCTCTCTTCTCTCTTACTTGTAAAATTGATCTAGATTTTTTTGAAGAACTGAAGTCTTGAATTTAATGAGTGCAATTAGTCACATTTTCTTTCCTTGGTAAGCCTTTGAAATCGACCAGGCATTCTGAGAAGAACTTTTGACAAATGTTCTTTCTCTCCCAGATTTGGATTTGCAGCTTACTCCTAGTGGAGAAGTCACAAAACAGATCGGAGAGGCCCTGCCTGTGTCATGCACTATTTCTTCTAGTAGAAACGCAACTGTGTTTTGGATAAAGGTCAGTAATTCATCTACATCGCACTTCATCTGAGTGTTCACCTCTTCATATTACTGCTGCTGCTTCAGTGTTTGGAAGGAGGGAAGGAAGACATTCATTGGGCTTTTTTTTAAGAATATTTTTTAAATGAGTCTTACACATATTGCTAAAATGAGAGCTACGGACTTAAGTTGACTGAAAATCAGTTACTGTAATTATCAGCTCAGTTTTCAAATGGAGAGAAGTAATGCCTACTTTAAATCAAATATACCTTTTCTGAAATGATCTGTGAAAGGCCCTTTGAGAATCAGATCCCTCTAAAAAGGAAAGCCCATTTGAAGGAATTTGGATTCATTAATTGTTTTCTCAGAGGCAAGCTAGGTCTTGGTTCCAATAAACATAATAAAATGGCAAGGCAGGTTGAGAGATCAGATGTTAGCAACTGGTATTCAGTGGCTGGTGAAAAAGGTAGCTATCATAGATGGTGGGTTTAAATCAAACCTATCCTGCTGGAAACTAAAAATAATGATGCCTGATGGTTGTTCAGTAGCCTATCTTGATCTCATAAGCCTGGTTCCTAGAGGAGAGTTGTCTGTGTCTCATAGAGTTTGTACTGCTCCTGTTTTTGTCTAGTCCACTGGAAAAGCTCAGAACTAACAATTGATTGCATCCATGCCCTTGATTTGAAAGCAAAAAGCAAAGTTGTTCAAGAGCGGGGGTGGCTTTTATAAATCTCCAGTAGTTTCCACTTTTCATGCTGTTATGTTGCTGTCAGCTATTCAAATGTAGTTTTTAATGGGGGAACACTTTAAGAGTGAGGCTCTACTCTGCCAAAGCACGTGAAAAATTCTGTTGATAGTACGCACATTTGTAGTTCAGAGGTTAATGTATTCTGAGTTAGAATTCAGAGATTAACTCCTTACTTTATCAGGACAATACCAGAATGCAAACAAGTCCATCATTTTCAAGTCTTCAGTATCAAGATGCTGGAAACTACATCTGCGCAACTACTCTACAGGAGGTTGAAGGGTTACAGAAAAGAAAGACACTTAAACTTATTGTGGAAGGTAAGAGAGCAGATAGTTATGATTATTAATTGTTCTTTTCAAACAAAATGGTTAACTGTAATATTGTTCTTCCAGGAAAACCTCAAATCAAAATGACAAAGAAAACCAACACAAATAAAATGTCTAAAACAATTGTCTGCCATGTGGAAGGTTTCCCCAAACCAGCAGTGCAATGGACAGTTACTGGTAGTGGAAGCATCATAAATAAAGTAAGTATCATCTTATTACTTTATTCACCAAAAAATAGTGCATAGGAGATACGATTTAAAATAAAATAACATTTTTCCAGGCAGTGAGATTGAAGGAACTAAGTCTATTTCATTTATCTAAGAGAAGCTTACTTGGTAGCTGTGGCTACGTGGTACTCACGTGGATGATTGCTGATGATGAGTCTTTTGAATAGAGCACAGGAAGGTACAGAAGATCCGCTGGCTACAAGCCAAAGCTGGAAGGAAAAAGAAAAGGTTACAAATAAAATATGCATTTTTAAGTGAGGGTACTTAGTCATTTTATCTGCATCTTGTGGTAATTTTGCCCCTGCATAAAGGATTTACAAATAATGATGGAACTACAGAACTTACATTAGAGAGCAAATGGGTACTTGATGTAGCCATTAACTGGGTGAAATGCAGTGAAATGTGGAAAGTACAAGTCAGAAAATACTGTCAATACAGTTCATTATGGGCTTTGCAGTTTTTATCCTAATTTTTATAGTTGCTTTTGTATGGTTATACTTGTTCCTGCCTGGAAATACAACCATAATGCAGTTACCCTGGGGGAGAAATAAGGAGTACCCATACACAGCAGGAAGAATACCTGGAAAAATAAGCAAACTGAAGTATTTTCATGTTAATTACCAAATCACATGCAAAGCATTGCCACATTTTGCTTTAGCAGGAAAAATAAATGGGACATTTATACAAGCAGTCAGAGGCTGGAAGTACAATGTACAGTGCTACTGTAGATTTCATTACTCCATTAGGTTTTGCTTTAATCCTACAGAAATTACGTATAGCTGTCAAAATTTGTCCATTTACTTGAAGTTATAGGGCAGAAATTGTCTTGAAGCTGTATTAATGATTGAAAATAATTTTCTCTGGACATTGAATTAATCTAAGAATGACGTACAGCAAATTCAGGGAACAGCTTCACTCACTATTACAGTACAGATACTGCAGGTACTACTAAAATACATGTTGCTTGGCACAATAATGCTTAGTGTGGAAACAACTTAGAATGCCAGAAAGTGGAAAACTTACAGTGATTATTTTCCTTATGAAGACATAAATTGAAAACAGCAAGATGGAAAGAAATGAGAACTTAGATGTCTGGTTTTCGGTTTTCTTTAAGAATTTTATCACTTGGAATATTTTATTTTTTAAATAGTTGAAAGAAACAAGCAAATACAGAATGTGGTTAACTTTCTCAAAAATGCCTCTCGATCAGTGGGCTTGCAGTGCACACCATACAAAATGTAGCTATAACTGGATATCTTGGCCAAAGTGTTTTCTTGCAAATATTCACATTACGATTTAATAACGTAATGCATGATTTCTGTTGCTATTGTTTGGGAAACTGAAGTATTAGTTGAAGGTTATTTCCCTCTGAACATTTTCAGTGTGTAATACAGGTAATGCATGTATTGTTTTTCTCATTTTTCAAGGATACTAATCTTCATTTTTTACCTTTTCAGACAGAGGAGACCAAATATGTTAACGGAAAATTTTCCAGTAAAATTGTAATTGCTCCTGAGGAAAATGTGACTTTAACTTGCATTGCAGAAAATCAGCTAGAAAGGACTGTGACCTCCCTGAATGTCTCTGCTAGTGAGTGTCTTCTAAAGACCGTTTCCTTAAAGTTGTAGTTTCACATAAGGTACCCACACTTCACATTCACATGAAGAGTAGGTCTGCATAATAATGTTGATACTAAGATATTTAACCTTTTCGTCTTAAGTCAAGCAATTGTAAATCCAGTCTGGATCAGTAGTACATAAAATTTATTGATAGCTTTATGGATGAAATCACTTTAGTCTTCGTGACTTTCTTGGCTAGCTATCTCATGCATGCAATTTATTATTTGCTTTTGTAAATGATATTAAAAACCAGTATTATAACTTAATAGTACAAAAATGCAAAATACTACAAAAATATTGCAAAGTAATACATTGTTTACAAAGATTAAAGTCTTTACTTATTATTAAATTAACATCATCTTTTAGTCCCCAAATTCCAGTTTATTATTACTGGTATGACTTGATTCAGAACACAAATCAGCCATACTAGGCTTTAATCAAATGTCACTTTTCAGTGATGAAAGGTGGTGAAAAGCTACAGGTTGTGGAAGGGTAGTACAGAACTACTCACTCAGAAATATTTCTGAGGTTATTATTACAGGTTTTGAATAAGATTGTTCAATTAGATACATTATACTTACAAAGGAAAGACTTCTGCTTAAATATAAGATTAATTACCTTGTTGTTTGGCAAACACTGTATTGTTTCAGTGTTTCTGTCATTGCTGTAAAAGAGCAATTAAAGGTGATGTTCCAGTATAAAACATTTTGTCTTTAATTTAATTTTAACATTTTTCATTTCAGTAAGTATTCCAGAATACGATGAGCCAGAGGATAGAAATGGTATGTATCGTTTTCTGTCTCCATAACCATTTCTGTTGATTGTCGCAGTTCAAGACCTATGTAATATCAACTGAACAATTTCCATGGTCCTTCAAAGTTGGACTTGATTTGTAATAACTGGTGCCATGATTGACTAAGAATGTGACTTTCCTGAAGCTTTAAATGTGTTCTTAAGAACAATGCCAATTTTTTTTTTTAATTTTTACTCTCTGACCTCTTTTCTTGTTTCTGATGGAAATTTTGTATGGAATGGAAATAGTGTAATGCTTTACTTTATCATAGGTCACCTCATTAACTTTTCTTCTTTGCTTCAGATGACAATAGCGAAAAGGTTAATGACCAGGCAAAGCTAATAGTGGGGATTGTAGTCGGTCTTCTGCTGGCTGCTCTGGTTGCAGGTGTTGTCTACTGGCTCTATGTGAAGAAATCAAAGTAAGAATTTATGGAAAACTTGATACTAAATTGCAAAAAATAATAATCATAAGTGGAAATGTATGTTTATCTGTTTTCCTTCCTGCAGCATTCCAGTAGTCTGAGTGGGGAAAAGTTGTTACAGTAGGTGCAATTTAATAGAGAAAGGAAACCTGGTGCTTGTGCTGATGCTTAACAGGACACATTTCCTGGAGGTGGGACTCCAAGACTTTTCGTAGAGCACGACCTGTAACGAGGTTCTGTTTCCTGACAGCCAAGCCTGTGCTGATTCTTGCATTTAAATATAATACCTGCTACTTCATTGTGGGATGTTACCTCTGTGTGGCTTTACTGGTACAAGAAACTGTTTTCATTTAGAAGTTGGGGAGTTCCTTTCCTTTAAAAATGGAGTAATTTACAGAATAAATTCAGACCATCTTAGGGAGAAGAGATATCCTTAATTCATTTGTTCTTATATACTTTGAGATCTCTGAAGTAAAATTCTTAAAGAGAGACCTTGTGTTGCTGAAAAACTAGAAGCTATCATCCAAATCAATACTTCTTAGCCATCCCAGGCATAGAACGGGATTTGCCAGTGAGTCCTGCTTGCTTTCAAGTTTCTTAATTATCACACAGGCTCACTTTAGAAAATAAACTGGATTATCTCAAAAAATAACCATTTTTGCATGATTCTCCATCCTTGCAAAGATGCCCATGACGGTATGACATTTGGCCTTACCCCTATACATTTGTCTCCAGGGAGAACTGAGGGCAGGCTTGCTCTCTGAAGGTTTCACTACAGGTACCTCTTCTTAACAGGGAAGATTAATTTAGTTATGCATATCATGCATAGATCAGTACAGGTATAGAAACAATCTTAAAGTTCAGCTGTTCTTCTGTGACCTTTCATTGAAATTAGATCAAATGAGATCTAAAATATACCAGTGGGATTTTACTATGAACAAATGTGTTTTCATTGATGCAAAAACACAACAAGGAATTCTCCATCTGCTTGCAAATACTCTTTTTTTTTTTTTGGATAATATATAAGGATTTTACTCCAGCCGTAACTGAGCAGGTTTTGGTAGTTTATCAAATAAAGAATTGCTATACATTACCCAAGCACAGAATCACATTCAGATATTATAAAGGAAAAAGATATCTTTTTTTTGCAAAGCTTATGCTTCTTTTGGTAGCAATTAAAAAGCATTAATAATGTTGAGCTCCTTCTCCCACACTTTGCTACTAGTGTAATAATGTCTGGAATAATTTTCTTTTGTCTTTCCTTTTGAATGTGAGAATGTGGAATCATGAAACTGATTCACTGGTTTGGGGTTTTTTTCAGAAGAGGTAGTTTGGGTATAAGGAGGGCAGAGAAGGTGACATGTCTTTTTCTTGTACCATTATGTAGTGTGGGGACACCTAACAAGAACCGTAGAATATAGCATGTCCTTTGCTGAGATGAGTTTATAACTTAAGATAACCTTTTTAGCTTCAAAGATAGGATACAGCGTATTTTAAATGGACAACACTTCTTTTCCTCATGTTCAACTGCTCTTCTACAAGGTTGGAGTCAAAATTATAGCTAGAATTGATTAGACAGGTTCACTGGGAACAAAATAAAAATCCCTTTATAGTTAAATAATAGTCTTCATATTTGACACATGGTTGCTGGCCTCTGAAACCCTTAATTGATGCATCTTCACTGACAATCTCCTGTTCTCAGCATATATTTAAGTTGATCTGTTGTTATCCTCCCTGCTTTCTGCACGCTGTACTTGCAAGAGCACGCAGAGTGTCAGTACCTATTCTGACAAAGTTTTCAGCATGACTTATAGCCTAGGAATCAAAGTAGACCTTGCAAAAAGAACCTTACACCTTTAGACACAATGTGTGTCTAATCACAACCCCTCCATCTCCATACAGGCCAACAGTGTTAGTAGTTATTTTTGAACACACCCTTGAACAGTAACTCACCTAATCTCTATCCCCAAAGTGACGCCAAAGGAAAGTCTGAGAAGGCAGCAGCACAGACCTTTCCAAGTCTGCCGAGGCAAGAAAAACATTACTTTTTTTCATTATCGGTGTTGTGGTTTGTATAATCTTCTATTGTCTTGTCATCCACACTAAGTAGGAATTATACTTGTAGCCTTGGAATATATTCACAATAAATCACTTATATAGTTATTCACTGCCTCAGCTCCACTTGATGCAAAAGCTGATTATTGCCACATATTCTTTTCACTATGAATATTATCCCATAAATCAGGGCCTCATCTGTATTCCACATCCTGCAACCAGCCCCCTCTTGAATAAAGAGTTGAGGCTACCTACCCCAGCATGCTCTGTTTCTCCTTCATCTGAGCAGAAGGCCAAAGATTTGTTTTCTACAGATTTCTCCTTTTTCCAAAAAGGATATTTTAAACTAATTTGCAGCAAACTGAATATAACTTAGCACTTCAGAATCTTTCTAAAATTTTTGTATCAAACCTCAGTCAAGTGACTACTGGGACACCCATCTTCAGTAAATCCTTCATATATGAAATTTTCACCTTGCCAGAAACAGCAGAGTATAGTACAAATTAAAGGTTTAGAAAGAAAATAATGCACCCAGCACCCTGTATCCCTTGGGTTTGGAGGGGCACAATTCTCAAGTCCCATGAGGCTAGATCAAAGTTAAAGTGGTTTAAAATGCAGTGAGGGAAAATTCAGCTGAGCAAATTGGAGCACACCACACTCTTGAAATTCTTCTTAGATCAGAGTAATCAAGAATGTTACTAGTGTCTCTGAACACTCGAAGCATAACAATTCTGCTTTTCTGGTACTTCATAGAAAACTAGCATATGAATTCAAATGTGGCAGGCCAAATATGTAGAAAATTTGCTGTATATTATTAACAAGACTCAGCATTTGTATTGGTTTTTGTGTAATTCCCTTCCAGAGAAAAGACAAAGCTACAAACAGCTCTGAAAGTGTCAGTTCATGTTACAAAATCTGTATAAAAGTGGCACAAATTAAAAAATGGTCACTCATTTCTTGATGACTGGAATATTTCTCTAATATCTTTGCCTTTTTTCCCACTGATGGACATTTGGAAATAATTGGAGGAAGTGGAAGGCGAGATTGGGGTGAATAGAAAGAGGTTGCAGATAATCCAGATTTGGAAGTATGAAACCATTAGCTGCTAGCAGATCTTTTGCAACAGTGCAGTTGAACGTCTAACATGCCTTTCAAAAGTAATGCAGGCCTTAATGAACTCATGGTTCTTGCTTCAGCACCCAGAAGTACACCCATGTGTATTCTCTTATCCATCATTATTGCAAGCTTAGGTAACAAGGACATAGAGCACTGCAGATTTTCCTCCTTAAACAGTGTTGGGGGTGAGGCCTAGACTTGTGAGATTAAAAGAAATCACGAATTAAAACCCGACAACAGTTTCTAAGTCATCTATAAGCAGTTAATATTTACTCTATAGGAGGCAAAACACTTGAGATGGAAAATGGTCTTTGTATTAAAAACAATGCTATGAACAGTAGCTAAACAAAATCCATGAAAGTAACAGCCCCTCGGCATATACACACTAGGTTTCCAAAGAAAACTAAAAACCTCACTTTGGTACTACTTAGAGAGAGCTTTTTGATTAAGATTCCCTGAGGATAATTATTTTCCTGAAGAGCAAGCATAGTTAAATGTAAAATATGAGTCATAATTTTAGCAAGAGCTCGGAATGATCCATGTTTTACAAATTAATTGTAAAAAAAAAAAAAAAGATGAGAGACATAAGTAAACCCATATTCATACAACTAACGTCTCACTCTTCAGAACAATGTGGCCAGAATGTGCTAAGATGTGGGCTTTGTTTGTGGAGCTGTAGGTAACATTAAAGTGTGTGAGGTGGCCTGGGCAAACTGAGCTGTCTTGCCCTTTTTGGCAAATCCTTGGGAGTATTTCCATCCATCCAGACCCCATTGCCCAGCTGCTCAGATACCATCTGGAAGTCACTCCTGAGTTGCAAATGGAGCAGCTGACAGAAGTTAACGCACAAAAAAAGTAAGGAGCAACTGTTGTTGAATGTTAAGCTGGCAAAGGACTATTTGTCCTGTGCCTCAAGTCACCTCAGGAAGCGATGGAAACCACGTTTCAAGCCATTTCTCTGTTACAAACCCAGGCCACGTCTGTCGAGCCCTGAGGGTTGGTGCCATGCCAGGGTCGCCTGTTCCTCTGCCGTCAGCACAGCACTGCCAATGGGTCACACTGCTGCAACTCAGTGCAAAACTACTCCTCTGTCTCTTAATAACACTATTTAGGTAATACTGAAAAAGGCAGCAGCATTGCTTGTGCTGAGATGGTGAAAAAGCAGATTGAGTATTTGGGAAACAAAAAAAAAACAAACCCAAAAAACCCAAAAAAACCCCAGAAATCAGCAAGATCACCCAACCACCAGAATTAAACTGCTGTATTTCAGTCTTGGGCACTGAGAATCTAAATCCATGTGATTGTCAGACATGAAAAACTGCTGCTGCTCTCATTTCAAACAGGCAGTATATACCACCCTCCAAAAGAGTTCTGGATTGCCTGCCTCTTTCAAAGTCAGAGTGCTGCCTTTTGAATCTCCCATTTTGGCTTTAGGAAAATAGAGGCGACATTTAGCAAGGGGAACAGTTTCATTGAATGCAGAACTGAAATAGAACACTTTAAAAATCAAAACCTGATCACATTGCTGAACCTCCCCGGTTTAGTCATTGAACAATTTTAACCTAATCAAAGACCAGTAATGCTAGGGACAGTTCCCTCTGGTGCTACGTGTCAGGTCATATGAAATCCAGTCTGCTTTGGGCACTGTAAAACCCTCTTGATAAGAGGCCAAAAAAAAGCATCACACTGAGCCACGCCAATAGTCTATCCAGTCCACTCTCTTGTCTCCAAGAGCAGACATAAGCAGTTACATGGGGGCAGACGCGCACGATTCTGCTTTCTCGCCTCCAACTGATTTCGGGTCGGGTAATTGCCCAAGTCCAGATTCTTTCAGCTTTTCATCTCTTTCCTTACTGTCCCCAATTTTGTAAGACTTATTTATGGAAGGGACTCATTAGCCACATGACAAGCCAAATCCCGTGTTCTACCTAAACCGAACATCTTTTTTAATTTGAAAAAGAAAGTTTTTTAATTTTTAAGGGATTTGTTTGTTTGGGTGTTTGTTTCTTTTTTACTGGGATTAAAGAGATTTGTGAAAGGTTATTAAGACCACAGAAGGTCAATCTCTACCAAAGAGTTGCATTTTCTTCTTCATTGCATCTTACCTCCTTTCCTTCTGTGCACGTCACGTGTTTCAGGATTTGAATACCAGATGAAAGGAGAAAGTTACTGCACAACAGAAATTTACCACTGTAGAACAAGTTACTTTGTGATATAATCTCAGCATTTGAAAAATTAAATTTGCCTGTGATAAGCAGAAGTTTGGATCTTTGCAGTAAGTGGGTTTTCAGCACAGATACCTTCCTGTCGGCCACACAAACATAACAGAGGCACTCTAAAACCAATGGTAAAAGGTAAATGCAGCTTCAAAGCATTAAAACTTACAGCCACTCAGGAAATAACCTACCAAAAAGATTTTAGAATGGTCCCATTCCGTGTGATCGGTGGGATTTGGAGCCCAGAATCGCACGCCCCCCAGCCCTCCACCTCACGCGCTGCTTCCCAGCCCAGAGAGCAGCATTTCAGCAGCGCTCCCGGAGTTGAGGGTGAGGTGCATTTGCCCCCCATCCCAAGCTCTTCTGAGACAAGAACGAAACTAACAGCAAAACTAAACTAACTCTCTTAACAGCACTGCCCAGGGCTGCTTCAGCTCAGGGCACATGTAGTGCTTAGCCACTGCTAGCGGCCTTTGCTCAGATGGAGGACGTGCACAGAAACACTCCACTAGCAGAAATTCAGATCAGGGGTTTTGGGAGGTACGTACCTGCATGGTGTCAGCGTGACATGTCACACTATCTCACGAACCTGTGTCTTCATTGTATTTTGCAAGTCAGTGTCACTGCGGGTCTTTACCCTGAAGCAAGGGTGAGCATATGCATGAATCTGTCACAAGAGACATTACTTTTCCGTAGGGGAAACAAATTAGCCGTGGAGAAAACGCGTATACCATAATCTGCTTTGACACAAGGGATTTACTTTGTCCCACTCAAACACATTTGCCCATTTACATTTTAAAAATTGTGGCCTTCAAAATGTTATCGCAGCACTGCAGGAATCTTTCACCTTGGCAGACAGTGAGGCTTCTCACACGTTAAATGAACGGCTTAGTGGTTTTATTGTGCTAAGCTAAACTAAGCACTTAACTCATTAATTCATCTCCACTACTTGCATTAAGGAAGACCTGCTATTTTAAATGAGGCATACCTTTCCCCCCCCCCGCCTCCCCCACAAACATTTACACAATCTCTTCTTTACCCAAAGCTTGTCAGTCACAGGCAGCACAGATCTGGAAGGCAGAGTGGTTTTCTTCGGTGTTGCTGGAAATTTCATTAATTTCTTCACAGTTAAAGAGCTCCCGTTTGGCACGGGCTCTGAAAGTCAATTACTACAAGTGCACAAAAGATTGCTATGTTGATCAAGATATTTTAGCCACACTTGTAACATTTTAGTAGGCCTTAAAGCAGACTCTTGTTTATTGAAACAAGCTACACAGTTAATTTGCCAAGAAACATGGATCTGCACAACTGCTTTAGCCTTACTAAATGTCTGCTAGCTCGGAATAATTCTGAATTCCTCAAGAAGTAAAACACACATGCACAGCCCCGCTGCAATACTTCCTGCGGAACTAACGCCAGTGGGGAACTGGTGCTACTGGTCTATTTACAGACATATGCAAGCCTATTGCTCCACTCAGAACAGAACTGTAGGAATTTTGTGTAGTACTGAGAGGATAGGAGACTGTGTCATTAATGTGAGGATGGCACAAAATGCTGTAGACGTGCAAAAGTGACCTTATCTTTTCATTATAGGACAGCATCAAAACATGTAGACAAAGATCTTGGAAATATAGAAGAAAACAAAAAACTAGAAGAAAACAACCATAAATCTGAAACTTAAGAGGCAAAAATGTGTCAGTCATCATTCCAGGTAAGCATTTCATATTGCAGCTTTTCACATCTCTTTGTCCACCATTTGTCCCTAGCAGTCTGTGTCTGGCAGTCACAGTGGTAGCTTGGAGTCTGTTGCTCCCCTTTCAGAGGTGAGGCAGTGGAGTGCTTTTGAGTGGCAGACTATTAGGACAGACAGACTCAGCTCCTCGTCAGTTAAGAAGTCATACCTGCATACCCACATTTTAAGAAGCCTGACATTTGGACATAACTTAGTACTTGGCTTTATTTTAATCCACATACTTGGGGAAATGAAAATACAAATTTGTATAATATATCGCTGTGGTATATATATGTGTGTGTGTGTGTGTATGTATGTATGTATACAAAGAGTATGTTTAGGTATAGTTTAGGAGGTTTTGAGTTATTACTTTAAATGTTCACAGGAACCTTCTTCCCTTACTGAAAGTAATCATTTTTAAGTCTTTGGTCGACTTTATTCATCATCACTACAAGAGGCATGAAACTTTCCCTGGAACAAAATCATTCTTTTACTCAAGATTTCACATATTCATACTATTACCAATTTTATCCTGGGAAGGAACGCTATATTCAATTAGTAACAGTGCAACAGGTAGGAAAGTTTCCCCAACCAGGATCCGTATAAAATAAACTCCATACCAATAATGAGGTAGATGCAGAAGTTCCGTCAGGAATTACAGGAGCACTACAAAGCACCAACAGCACCACCTGGTGTTCACATGTATATACACCACTACTGTATACGTATGTGCCACTGCTGCATCTCTCCCCTTAGTACCCGAAGCAGGGGTCGAGACCATTTTTCTGACCGGCTGAGGCCATTTTAAATTAACACCGTGGAAGCACAACAGTGTGGAAACCAGCTAACCGTGTTGGGGTTTCTTGTGTTCTTAAAGATAAGAATAGCAAGTGTTCAGTGATGGTGTGTTGTGAGTGGAATTATCACGTTTCATATTTAGATTTTAAAAGTCTCTCATTTAAATAAAGACAGCTCTCCTTATTAATAATTTCAATATGTTAGTGTTGTCTGACATTTTAAAGTACAAGGCACTATCTTTGCACTTAGTAATTCGCTAGGTAGAATGATTATATAGCTACAAAGAGACGGAGCAAAGTGCTGTATGCACTTTGCTGGCAATATCACTGGTTTAGAATTTGAAAGAGGGAACTGGGAATAACAAAGTTATGCCGTATAAATGATTTAAAAGTGGAAAGAAAATTTGGATCTTGAAAGAGCTGCAGTGTAAATAGCATTTCTACTGCAATTTTATGGGAAAATTCTGTAATCATCTCAGTTAGGGCCTGTTTTGTATTTTTTTCCTGGGCCCAGTACTTTCTGCAACATTGCAGTATTGAGGTGATGAGATGGAGCTGAGGGTATTTATTGAATTAGGAGTTCAAATAACATCGTGTGCCTTCAGCACAATCTTCTACTCTAATTATTTGTTTCTTCAGATCAATAGATGTACATAAAGGAAAGCTTACCCAATAAATCCATTACTTACCAGATAAACTTAGTGGTTTTACTGGGAACAATATTGCAACAACTAGTCTTATCATGAGAGAAAGTATTTTCATAAACGAACGGCAGAAGAAAGTACTATTCCTGTAGCTGTTTATTTGAAGGTTAGATACCCAGTAGTTATGTTGGTTAACATATTTTAAAATGTTTAACTGGCTTTATCTTTCACATTTTCAGAGAATACATATAGACAATTGAAGCATGAACGTGGATTGTATTTAAACATATACAAAGAAGTGACAGCTATTCATGGTTCAAGTATTAAACAGATCATACTACCAAGTTTTCAAAGGATTTTAGACACAATTATCTCAAGCTAAGAAAACCCACAAACTAATTTTGGCAACAGCCATGGTAATAGGTCACCATGTTGTGTTCTGTTTGAAATATTTTTTTGTAAATGTCTGCACTGAAGATTTCTTTTTGTTTGCCTTTATGTAAATTTTTTACGTAGCTATTTTTATACACTGTAAGGCTTTGTTCTGGGAGTTGCTGTTAATCTGATGTATAGTGTAATGGTTTTATTTCAATTGTTTTTATGACACCCTTTGAGCAGGTACATGTCTAATTCTGATTGTTATCAGTGAAGCCTCTGCTTTGTAGCAAGTACCTAGAGTGTAAGATTGTCTTAAAGGAAAATGTCAAACTCCTTTTTCATTCTTTGAAATCACAGTAGAGAGAAAGGGTGACAGCTGTGACGAGAATAAACTAAATTGTTAATAAAAGCGAACATTTAAAAAACCATTCAAAGCTAAGCAGCCAGAAAGGGAATAAAGAGTTTCCACAGAGAAGTCTGGGTATTGAGCAAGGAACACAATGAAAAATTCCTGGCCTATGTACAGACGGTGGCTGATACTCCTTTTCTTCTAGAGCAAGACACGCATTTATTGATACATTATCAGTCGACTTTCATGGTAGAATTAGGATAAGGAACTGGAATTCTGGATTAATTTTGATTCCTTTATGTTATCCGCTGCCTTAAAGTACTGTACCTTTTCTTCATTTCAAAAAGATACCAGTCAGAATTGGAAACTTTTTTAAAAAAGCGGTCATATCAAAGCTGCATTTTTTCCCACAAAAATAGAATATATATATATTTTTTGTGTGTTTTTGTTAACTATGCTACAGATATTGAATGCACCTTGAGATAATTTTAGTGTTTTTAACTGGTACCTAATTTATCAAACAGTACATATAATTGTAACAATGAAATGTCTATGTATCTTTAGTTACATTCAAGTTTGTAACTTTATAAACATGTTTTATGCTTGAGAGAATTTTTAGAATGGTACTGATAAGAAAACGTTTTCGGGTAAATGGCCAATAGAGTGTTGTACGTAAGGGAGAGAAGTTTAATCTTACATGGAAGGTTAGTTTCTGGAGAAAAGTAACGGGCAGCTTCGATGGAGAGAAACAGAAGGGTAAGCAGAACATCAGGTTTTCATTTACAAATATCCAGGGAAAAAGTAAGTTTTTATAGACTGGTAGGCAAAAAAAAAATAAATAAATAAAAGAAAAAGATGGACGTTAGGAAATGTATTTTGCCACTTTTGCATTATTTAGGGGGAAGAAAACACTGTTACTTGTAAATTTGTAAAATGTTACATGTCTGGGCAGTAGTGACTGATGTCTTAATAAAAGCTTCCTGTAGTGCATTGGCATGGATTAAATACATAAGATGTCCTATAAACTCTATGCTGTGTAAAATATTAGAGGAAAATCCTGTTATATGCCTCTAAACTTTGATTTGTTACTGTTTATTTGGCAAGAAGAAAAAAATTATAATCTTGGTCAATATTTAAACCAAAGTAAAATGGGGGAAAAAACCAAAGTAATTTGTTTTGCATGGCTAAGCCATTCTGTTATCTCTGTAAATATTGTGATTTTTTTTCTTTTTAGAATTTTGTTAAAAAAATTCTAAAATTTTTAAACACCTGTTTTTCCAAAATAAAACGTGAACACACAAAAAAAA
>KZ506976.1:66851-99018 GCA_002844005.1 Limosa lapponica baueri | reverse complement strand
ATCATAAAATATACCTATAGCATAAAATATACCTATACTTTTTTCTTTTTTTGGCTAACCCTTTTCCAGTCACTCACACAACTAGAAATAATGTTAAATAAATAACATTAATAATCTTTGTACTGGAACATCAGCACAAGTATTATGTTTAAGGACATAATCTTTTTTCATATATTTCAGTCCGTGTAATTGTGATGCAAGGATTTATTGCATATTGTCCAGCCCTGGACTTCAGAGAGCAGAGGGGAGAAAGTAGTAACATCCTATTGCTCTAAGAAATAACAAATTAAATTCTATTTAAATATAGTCATTTCCACCCCTTTACTTTTTCCGGGAAAAAAGCAGTCCCTCTTTCTATACAAACCTACATTCAACCTTGCTCAGAACAAATTCTCTGTATAGTAAACTTTATATTTAGAGGCCAACTACAAATCCTGAACAGGTGCAATGCTTCCCTCAGCTGATACTCATATCATCCTAATCCTTTTCCCCGCTGAGATTCTCACCAGAGCAGTCAAGTAATCACCTGCATAGGTACATCACTGATGACAGCTTGTTCTCTCCACAGCTAGAAAGCAAATACAAATTCAGATTGTGTTGTAAATGTTCAGTATTGCCTACACGCCAGATCCGAGGTTTCATTAATATTTGCATCCGTCACAAGAAGAGCTAGTCTAGCATGGACAACAGAATACATTTAAAAGGAAGAACATAATTGAATCTAAATTCAGGAAATGAAATGAATTAAAGAATCAAATAAAACCTCATATAGACAAAATATTTCCACAAATTCAATTTCAGTGATGTTGATATAAAAGCTCTCTCTGCTTTTATTACTCCAAATAAAGAAAGATCACACTCATTTCCATGAATTTAAAAAAGTAAGCACACACAACAAACACAACTGACCAAAGTGACTGCACTTACTGAACAGAAAGAAACAGGATGTGGAAATCGGATCAGTCAGACTTTCTGATAAAATTAGAGTTAGCAAGATTACCAGTGGGTGGAATGAGGTAGTTTTAATTCTGTGTGCAACATCTTTCTAACCCTGACTTGCTGTACTTTGAAGTAATCCGTTTTGCAGTGCAGTCTGGGTTTGCTGTGTGTCTTCTGCACAGTGCTGAGTCCCAGATTTCCCTAATCCAAAATATATCAGGAACAGCTGAAAAGCATAGTTGTTTGTTGTTTTTTTTTTACTGAAGTTTTTATACCTATTATAGGCAAGGGTAAGAAGTACAAGTTTGGCAACGAAAGCCAGCAGTGGTTAGAAGCTCTTCAGAAAGTAACATCTGTGGACCACCTCCTTTCACACTGCCTCTGCCTGAAAAATCAATCGTTTAGTCCTTCAAAAAAGGGGTGAGGGAGACAAAGGAAGAGTGAAAATGCCAGTAAATAGAAGAATAACTGACTAGCAGTTATTTTTAGCTACAGCTAAATCTTTTAAAAGTGCCAGTCTTTAAAAAATAATGATAATAATAAAAAAAAAGGAATGTTACTACGATCACTGCACTGCCCTCCAAGGATGTAGTGCTTAGGTGCAGTGCTCCATCCTAATGCTATTTCTACTGCTCTCTCTGGAGTGTTTATTCAAACATTTGCTCTGTCCTCGTTATGTATATGCTTTTCTACATTTACACTAGCTAAAAGGTGCTTATGGCTGTCACCAGGAATGGCTGTGGATCCCAAGGCAGTCAGAGCTGTCCTTTATAAATCTGTTACCCTTAGTGGCCATCTTTAGCTCCAACAGAGGAAGCCATAAAATCTCTTTATATAGCTCCAGAAAAGGTGCAAGCTGCAGTATTGGGCAGAGGTAAATTCAACAAATTAACAAATCCACCTAGTTGCACTTGCAGCAGGACAGAGATTTAGATGCTGAAAAGTAAATTTAACCATTGCAGAAAGCAGAGAGTTGGCATTAAACAATATATATTCGTTTCCAAAGTTGTAAGGAAAGTCTAATGGCTGAACCATTAGAAGCACCTGGACCAGAACTTGTTGAAGTACTAATCCAGCCTCAACATAGCAGTAGGTACCAAGAGAACTTTTGAACCATTTGCATTACTCCAATCAGTACAATTCAACTCAAAGTTCAGAAATGAACTGAGAGGGAAAAAAAAGCTTTCAAAAACTTTCTTGTGATTTGTGAAAATAATCAGGCTGGACAAGATGAGCCTCTTCAACTCTAAGAGATACGGTGACCAAACCCAAACAGCTCAGCTTCCTCACTATACATGATACTGCCTTTATTATAATAATTCAGCTTTCAATGCAAAAAATTTACATAAATTTACATAAGGAAAAGTATTCAAGTGCATTTCAAGGTATTATTAACTAATAAACCCTTCTCAAATGATATTTTAATGCACTCAGTTCTGTCATCCAACTAGATCTTGACACAAGACATGAGTATAATAAGTAATCCAGCATAAAAATGCATTACTCACCAGCCCTAATAAATCCACTTGAAATATGAGGCATGGCCATTTGTTGCTGGCTGGGCATATGGAAGAGATATGACCAAAGAGACAGTGAATGTAGCTACAGTAAACAGCAAAGGCAAGAAAATGTTGTTAGTAGCAAAACAGCCTCTCTGTTTTCACCAGCCTGAAGAGAATTTTGTTGTGAAAACATCACAAATAGCACACCCGTTATGTATTGCTGATACTCATCCACATGGGAAAAACACTAAATTTTGGCTAATGCAAAAAAAACTAACACAGCAGGATAGAGGTGGTAAGAGAGAAGCTGTCAGGAACTGAGATGGGATAAATAATGAAATGACTTGTAAGACATTAATGCTGACCAAGACTCATCAGAAAAAATCCAAAGGAAATTAAATCAGGAATGAGGATTTTCTCAAAAAGAAACCAAAACAACATCTCTAGATTTCACAGGAAGAAAAGAAAAAACAGTCTATCCAGAAAAAAAACCCTGCCTGCAATGGCAGCTATATTGGAAAACTGATTATAAAGTTCCAAGTAAAAATTTGCACACGCACCCCTGTCTGAAACAGGTATCATAACCTGAAGCTAACTGGAACCAAAATATGAGAGACCAAGACAATTTTGACCATGTAGGAAGTAATGAGCTATAACTGGGAATAAAAGAGCTTTTAAATTAAATACATCATCTTTAAGGAGGAATTTCAATTTCAATGCTTCTAATTATTCTCCATTGGTTCCAATTCTGATACATCTGTACCCAAATTCAGTGGTTTCAATATCAGTAGGGAAGCAAACTCAGCTTTACCTGGTATTACTGATACAGTTACCTAACTGAGGGTGGCCTTGCAAGTCAAACTCCCCCACGCTTGCCTGGTTGACGTTGGTTACCTTTAGCTTACGTGCCCTCTAAGACAAATTACTCTGCTTCAGCCTTGCTACCACTACCTGCTTCCAGTTAACTACAAGCACTTTCCTACCTTCTGCATGAAGAGTGTACACATGACAGCAACTTGTTTTTGCAGGCTGTTTTCACTCGCATACACTGTTCTGCTCTCCTGTAGCTGATGGATGACAGCGTCTTGCCCTTGACATGTGCTTTGGATGATCTGTGGGGTCCCAGCAGAGACCTCAGAATACAAGACCTGGTATTCCAGCAGGACATCCTGTTCCCTCCCATAGGTTAACTCAAAATGAGCTGAGAAAGGACGAAATCAATAGAGGTCACAGCCAAATGAGTCATTTGTAAAACAAACAGAGGTAGCCTACCTGTAATGCAGCACAGAAAATGAGTTAATTTAAATCCACAATACTGAAATTCAAAAAAGTAGCAGAAATATTTTGCTCCCATCTCCTTGTCCCCCCAGATAAAGTTGACATAGTTGTTAATGATGCCAGGTATGTTTTTTGCAGCAAAGCAAAGCACTGTGTAGAGAGAGCATCCAAAGCCAGTTGCATCGGTGCCTGAATAAACAGCAGAAGCAGAGCTGACTGCTTGGAGCAGAGAGCTATGGTCACCCTCTCACACTTCTGATGCCTGAGCTAGCGTGAGTGACCATGCTCTGAGGGAGAAATTGTCCTGCTTGAGCATACCTGGGGCAGGGGAAAGCTTTAGGAACAATCTAAAATATCACAGTTTACATTAATGGGGGTTTGACTGTAGACAGTTAACTTTATTAGCCACAAAGATCAAGCAATCATCACAAATGTACCCTTCTGATCTCTAATCATTCTTGACAGCAGGTGGAATTTTGCTTTTTGAATTAGCAGTCCATCTTCCTTCACGTCAGAGATCATTTCCTTCCAGTACAGTCTCAGTGCCTGGAGAGCAAGGCAGCGTTAATAGGTTTCTTTTCCCCCTACTGATGCCGAACAGCTTGTGATTAATCACACTGTCACCGGATCCTATTCTGATGAGAAAAGTAAGCTAAGCATTATTTATATTTCTAAATATGTTAGGCACTTACAATATGGTTTTAACAGTTGATACACTGAATTTCTGTAGCACTGGTTTGAATGGCAAAATGACAACTGTTTATTACGTGGAGATCTGCTAACCATTTCTGAGCCCTGGCTGAAAGTACCCAGGCTTCACAGAAAAATTACAAGAATTATTTTCTCTTTTTCTTCTAAAAGCTGTTCTCAGTAAAAACCCAAACTCCATTACCATTCCATTGGCAGTTGCTTCTTACCTGTAATTAGCATGTTCACAAGGTGCTGGTGACATTGCTTGCTTTAATGCTTTCCAATAAAAAGGTTCAACTGTCGGAATTACTCAGAATTGAAAAAGCATTTCAGCATTGAACTGGGCTGCAATTTGTGATGGCTTAGCCATTTTTTTTATGCTCCTATATTCTGCCTTGTACACCAGTAGACTCGGGGCCCTCAAGCTTGGCCATCTGCCCTCCTGAGTGGTCACTTCAGGCAAATGATAGCAACCTACCAGATTTTTCCAAACATTCAGGTTTTACCTCATTCATTAGGATTTCCCTCCTCCCTGATTATTATTTCTTATTGCAATTAAATGATCTGATAGTCTCCTGCCTGGTTGTTGACTAAGTCCCAGTGCATATCCTGTGATACTCAGTGATTGTCTCAAAGCCCTGTATCATGTTCAGAACATCACGAGGAAGTCAGACGCTATAATTTTATTACCAGTTTCTTATTGAAAGCAGAACGTCAGACTGAAGCTAATCTATTCTGTTGACACAACAAGCTTCAAACTCCTGGCTTACTCTTTCCTAATCAGAAGCCTAATCAAATTTTACTTGTTAATATGATTTGATTATTAACCTGCCCAGGAAGGAAACATTTTTTTTCCCCAGTTATTCAAGTCAGGACCCTCCTGGGCTCACTGCCTAAATCCAGACACCAGCAAGTGGTGGTTCAGACCTGCCATCTTGTTTTGCTGGGGTGGGGTTTTGTCACCACTTAAATAATGGTTAAAACCAGCCATGAATGGGCAAAAGCCCAGCAAATATCATCCTTGTGGAAGGGCAAGGGCGCTGCCACAGGCGGCGCTCCGGGCTGCTTGGCATCTCCCGCATCACTCCCGCTGTCTGATGGAGCTCCAGGTCTCCCTCACACATCCCTGCCAGCAAGAGGCATGTGTTGGATTACAGCCCACTCCTCTAGCCACCCTCCCGAGTGAGGGTCATCTGAAAGACTGCGTAAGGTAGACAGCTGTGTAATTTCCTCAGGCTCTACAGCTGCTATACTAAAAGCTCACTGGGTCTTTGAAATACCCTCTCTTTTTGGGTCTTTGAAATACCCTCTCTTGAGGTAGTCTAAGCCAAGGAAGCACAGACCATCTGGGCCAGCCACAATGGGGCGCTTCTCCCATTTATTCCCAGTTAGGCTCACTTCCGCCTCCAATACAGCCAAGTTCTTAAGACCCCTCCCTGTCACTCCAGAAATAGTTGCTTCCTCTGTGGCTGGCAGCCGTCACCTACCTGCCAGCTGTGCTCCTCTTGGCTCTCCTGCCTCTCCCTGCACCAAAGCGCTGATAAAGCTGCGGTGCATTTGAGGGCACGCAGCCTGTCACTTTGGATGACAGCAGGAGAGCATCCTACCCTGTGGTAGGCACCTGCCTGTGGTGAGGTGGCGGAGGGTCAGGGACAAGGAGGGAACCTTGTAAAGAGAGGCTCTGGAGGGAAGATGGGAGGAAATGCTGCAGAGCAACACCACCAAACACGTCGGTGAGCAAAGGTGTGCAGGTGACAAAAAGCAAGGGAGGGGGAAATGTGTCCCAGAAAATAAGGGAGAGAGCAAAAACCTACAGAAAAGCTGAAGAGTGGGAGAAGAGAGGGGAGATCAGAGATCTGAAAGAGCAAATTCAGAGGAGAAAGAGAAGGAAGGCTGGTGAAAGAGAAAACACCACTGGATGGGAAAACAGCTGAGTGAGTAAACAGCAAGATAGTGAAACACTATGGAGAAAGGATACGCTGCTCTGCAAAGGACAGACAAGGAATGACACCAAGGAGGACAGAAAAGGACAGGGTTTGGGGAGATGATGGTAGATTAACATCCTCAACACTTTTTCTTGTTTTGTACAACCACTGTTAATAAATATTCTGCACTGAAAATCTACTCTAGATTCATATGTGCAAGGAAGCATTACAATAAAAAGAAAATAGAGAGGGAAATGTGGAACAGGGAAAAAAATTGCCTAGTGAATTCCTACCTTGTGCTTCAAATTTCCATTGGCAGCCACTCAGAATGGATGAGGTGACTTTTTGCACTCCTTTTGGGGCAATGCTGCTACTTGGATATTGGGGGAGGGAGGGGAAGGGCTTTGAACATTTCTGAAAAATGTACACTGCTTCAGAGCACAAACCCTCAAAAAAAGGGAACAGTGGCTAGACTGAGATAAATTATAACATGGTCCCTCCACCACGTAGCGACAAAGATAAGGTCTCAATACAAATTACTTGATTTTTCATTTTTTTGGAAAGGGAATGAGTAAACAAATCCATCTGATGATGGATGGATGTCACCGTGGATAGTTCAGGAAACAAAGTATTAAAAAATCATTCTAATTACTGGAAATCTTTGTGGATTTAAGGCATTTGGGGGTCATCTATCAAAATTAAAGCGTGCTGTTCTTACAGAACCACATTAGGACAGGATACATCTTGCATTACAAGGGAGCTTTCCAAATTAAAAACAACATACAAGGAAAAATGTCATTCCTTTGAGCTTTTGCTGAAATCTTAGACAACTTGTAATTAATATGCATGCACAATGACTTGTAACTTGGTGGGTAATACCACTGTCATGTGCCTTTTTAAAACTTGGTAATTTTAATGCCATTTTTATTAATATGATTAATGCAAGCCAGTTTGTGTAGATGGGAACAGAAGCAAATCAAAGTTAGCTGTCTGCTTCATTTAAATTCAGTTTGGTAGGAATGTATACTGCTCTCTCGCCCGAGATATCAAATGGAAAGGATAAAAAAAAACCTCAGAGAAATTGAACCATTACTTACTGAAGAGGATTGGAAGTTGTCATCCATTTAATGGAGCTTGTTCAACCATACTTTGAGACATAATCTTATCTTCTGCAAAATGTCAAGATAATGGATAAGGATTTCAAAGGAATTTTAATAAAAGACAATATTTTGCAGGCTGCACAAGAGTTTTAGATTGACAAACACCCTCCAATAGTGAGCTAGAAAATTAGAGGGACAGTTTAATCCACACTGCCTTGATTTAAGCTCACTAGACTACTCACAAAATATCTGCTGAAATGTGGGGCTGCCATTTATGAGAGATCAAACTTCCTTCTATAATTTGAGACTATTATAAATGAGCATGCAACACTGCAACTCAGGCTCAAGAGAAGAGGAGACAGAAGTGGTTGGCACCTCTGAAAGCCAAACCTGTAGCGTCTCAGATTAAAATCTTGCAGAGGATCATTTCCACTTGGTCAGAGTCATTTTCTTATTGAACAGCACTAGAACACAGGTGATCCAAATATGAGCTACAAGCCTACATGCAGGGATCTCCAGGACAATTGATATTCACCCTGCAGTACTGCTCCAAGGAACCTCTTTCTCCTGTAGCTGTGCTCTCTCTCAAGACCCCCAACAGCTCCTTTTCCCTCCCCTCTGCTGCCTGCCATGGCACAGGCATGGAGTAGATGCCTCGTGCATGCAAGCAGTCCTGCAGAAAGTCCATTTTTCTTGCGCTTGCTACACATTAGAAGAACACATACAGAGCCAGTTTCATTTCAGGGTTTGCTACTATACAAAAGCAGTAAAACCTCTACACTCAGAAGGATGTGTCCTTCACGACCTCCTGTGCACACGCACAGAGAGGTGGACTGAATGTTCAGGGGACTGGATTTTTCAGAAAAGGTCTGGGCAGGGCTGTGTGTACATATAGAGCCTGGCCTGTGTAGATGTGTTCAACTCAGATTATCAGGAAGATCCGTCAGAGGAGGGCACACAGTTAGGCCCCTTGTTTTATAGGGGACAGACTCTTAGTAAGACTTTTGTCAAATAGTTCTGAAGTCAAGGGGAGAAATCACTATCCACATATTCAACCAACTCTGAACTCTGATGGGAAAGTCTTCACAGACAGAAAGCTGAAAGAACTGAATGAAACCAGTGCTGAAGTGAGAGTCTACAGTCCACATGGGTGCAGGTGAGCACTATAGATACTGCATCAGTACTGAGTCAGTAACTAAGGTAGACAGTCAAGGTTTGGAAAGAGCATGCCTTTGGATAAGGTTATGTGCACTAGACAGTCCATATTTTGGTGCTAAACCATCTTCAGAAGAGCTGTACGTCCACCTATCAACCAGTTCCTGGGTTCTTTTTTGCTTGTCGTTTCTTCTTTTGTTAACAAAACCAACCACAAGCAGGAAGACCCTTTCTACTTCCCCCTTCCTCTGCGTCGTACCTGTTTATCTTTTGTCTGATCTCCATCCTGGAAAGCCTCCATCCAGCTAGTTTTTCTCTTAATAGGAAGTGAAGCAAAAAGAATCAGTCTTCCAGCAAAAGCCCTTTTTTGCCTGTCATTAAATTCCCTTCAAAGCATCTCAATGGCTATAAATCTCTCCCGCCAGCTTTATATATTTGCCATAATTTTATCCTTTATCTTCAGTGCTGCTGTAATTCTACCTTCTTTCCATCACCAACCTTGCTTTATTTGATCATTGCCTCCCATTTGTTTTTGATCTCATGGCCATAGATTTGGGTAGTGATGTGACTTCCACTCCTCCTTAAGCATGTGACTGTCACAGGTAATTAGACAAAAGGAGGAGGAAAGTATCTAAGTTCTTGCTTGACCCACAAACTCTCAAAAAAAGATCCCAGTTACTAAAGGTGCAGATAATACAACCATTGTGTTGCCAGGAATGGCAGCACTCAGGGTGCATACAGCATCTTCTGCAGAGAGAAACCACAGCAGTTGTGGAGTCAACCTTCCATCAAAGCAGATTTAAAGCAAATTCTTCATTTCCAGGGTAGAGTCAAGATACTAACCCCCCTACAGCCGAACAAAAATTCTTTAAAAAGTAAATTAAAATAGTGCAGCTATCCCACGAAAGCGGTGGCATATTGTTAAACAATCTTTTCAAACACTAGTGACCAGCTGGAATCCTACCCTGTTGAGAAACAACCAAGTTGTTACAAGGTAGAAACCGGATCATTTCAAAGCACGAAAACATACCACATTTCATTATAAAACTTAAGATTTGCTGAAAAGCGAATGTAAAAAAAATCTAGGGGAAAAAAACCCCGAAGTAGAAAAAAAGCCTGTTACTTTCCCAGTCTATAAAATTTGTCCCTTCTCTTTAACGTCATTTCTCTGCACTATTGCAACCCACAATACAGGTTTCAGCTGCTTTTTATCTGTCTAGTTCAGTGGGCTCCTGTTTAAAGTGAAACTACATGTTTAGTAGCCACTGTGGAGAAAAATCATCAAGCCAAGTAGATGAGTTCCTATCATTTGCATCTTGTGACTCACCTCAAGAAAGCAGTTAGCACCATTGCCTTCCTGGCTATCATACTTAATACAACCCAGAGGACATGCTAATATCTGCATTTTCACTAAAAAACAAAACAAAACAAAACAGCAAGGAAACCCTCTCCTTTAAAACAAAACAAAACAAAACAGCAAGGAAACCCTCTCCTTTAATAACAAGGGGCTAAGATCACCAGCTTAAACCTGATCCCGGAGATGGCACACCACAGCATGCACCACCCGTTTTCTTGGAACTTTTGTTCATGCTAGGTAAGAGCAAGGTAAGCACAGGGTCTGGTACAAGGAATAATGTGGGAATTTTGCCCAGCCGGCAATCGCACTTCCCTCAACTTTATAGCCTCCCTTCAACTTACTGGGAAATAGGACATCTCGGGCTGATAAAAGCAGTCACGGTGGTGCTGCCTCAAACAGCAGCCTTCATCTGGAGTCAACACAGAGCAGTGATTGCCTGAGCTGTTGCAGTTGTACAGCCCACACCCTCAGCAGCTATACCACTGCTCACACCCTGCCACAAACCACAACGAGCCTTCTTTCTGTAACAGTCCTAAGAGCCTATTTAACTTGATTTGAGACATCCCACATATGCACAACCTAAGACTCCTGCAATCAAGACATTTCGTTTACAGGTTATGAGTTAGCATTCAGCATCACGGGGAACACCGAAAAAGATGACAGCATCATAGACATATAAAGACAAGTATGATTCTTCCCACTGCCAAACATTAAAAAAAAAGGGACAAACCACTGACACGTTCAAAAGCTTAAGGTTCTCAACATTGCATTGACATTTGACTGCCCAGAAAAGAAATGACTGCACCCAAAGCAACACTTACAGAGCTGGCCAGGCAACTAAAGGAAGCCAGGTAGTTCAGAATGGCACAAGCAGATGAGGAATGGACAGATAATTAACAGCTTCTAATGAAATGACAGTTACTCACTGTCGAAGAAAGCAGCAAAACATTATTATCACTGAATGTTCCTAGGCAATGAAAATTGTAAAGGAGGAAAGGAAAATTGTAAAGGAGAAAGATCATAGGGTGGGTGACATGTCAGAATCTTGAAGAGAGGGAGAAGGGCACAAGCTCCTATCAGCTGTGGTACTTAGGCTGCAATAGTCAGCAAGGGTGGGAACACACAATTTCAAAATTTCCTGAGGAAAGTCTTAATGACAGAGCAATAGTTTCCTAATAAGCAAAGAAAAGGGATGAGAAACTTAGAGAATATATAAGATGAACAAGAGCAAAATGTGAAGCGTGAGACTGAAGAAGCTGAGGAGAGACAACAAGCAGAACACCATGAGAAGAGCTGTAAGAGTATAATTCAAAAATATGCATCTGCTTTTACTGAGAATGGGACTAGAAGAGAGAATGAAGATTCTAAGACTCTAAAGGTTTATAAAGGTAAGAACTCCTCCTTCACTCCCATATTTCAGGTGTCTGCAAATTAAATAGCACTGCATTTCACAAATATCTGCAAGGGAAACTCAACGCCATACAAAGTTTTTCTTGGTTGAAATTCCCATGCTACCTTTCACAGTCGTTGATACACAAGAAATGGTGCCCATCAAGATACTCATTTGCTCGTACTCCTCTACATGTCTATTTTCTTAAGTTTTCCCTTGTCCTATTCCTATTTTACACTACAATAGGGTATTAATATATGTTTCTGCCTTATATTAGGGACAAAATTATTGGTAGAGGACCTGGCTTTTTATTCTGTAATTTCCATTTGTCGAGCATCTAGTTTAACAGGGTCTTTTCGCACTACTGTAACAACAGTCTTTGTCCTGGATCAGATAAACAGCAAGAATGATAGCAATGTATCTTTCACTTCTGTGTCTTCTCTAAACTCTCTCAAAGATGAGAAAAAAGTAAGCTAAAACCACTACATTTACGTGTCAATGAAACAGCAGTTTTTTCCTCATGGAGCTCCACGTTTTCTAGGGACGGGGGAATCTCTGCAGTTAAACTCCTGATTTTGAGGCAGTAGAAGTTTGGTTGAAGAAAGGTCAGAGTGGAATAAGAAGCAAAATTTTGTTCCATTATATTAGGCAAAAGCTTAATAGAAACAAGATACATAGATTAATTTGAGCATAAGTTCATTCTAATGGCTTTAGTCCAGATTATCACCTTCTAATTGTCTTTCATTTCAAATCATGAGGTCTTTGGGATATGTACCTTATTTCTATCCATTTGATTTTTAGATCAATAGAAGTGAGGCACATAGAAGTCAGCCTTCACTGACTTAACTATTTTGACAGAAGCCTAAGAAACAGAAACTTACAGCAAGACCTGGAGTACTAAGTGCTTGAACAAGGTATAGTTAGAAAAACTGAGATCCCTTAACCACAATAGAAATTTGTTTGGATCTGCTTTTACATTAAACTTTCCTCCCTTTTACAGCCTTTATTCATTGTGCCATCTCAAAACCCTAGTATTTGAAAGCGAATAAACAAACTGGTACCAATATATACAAAAACATATATACAACCAAATTTGCACAATCCATACAGTGCTAAAATGACAATCACTTTATCTGGCCATAGTAATAAATTTACAATTTGGGGGAGAACTGATTTTGGTCTCTAATAAAAAGTATTTATAGGCACGTATAAGTGCTATGATAAAGGCATTCAGCTCACAGCTGAGCAGAAGGGCAGATACTGAAACACATTTTTCTTCATTTTAACATACACCATTCCAGTAGTGTCTAGGAAAGAACATTTGCCTCTGATACATCTGCAAATCCATGCTCCTGCACTGGACTAATAATAACAATTTTTTGTCTTTTCTTTCAGCTATAATTTAATACTTTCTCAAGCAATAAGCTTTTTACCTCCTTTCCCTCTAAGCAGTTTCTCTTTCTCCTTTTATTTCCCCGCTATTAATATGCAGAAGGCCGTCCTTGTGCCACTCAGCTCTAGCCTCCTCTTCCTCCTTACACCACAGCAAGTCCTTCATGAGGAACTTTTTCTGAGAATCTGTATTGCAACACAGCGGGAATGTAGTCAACACTGCTACTTGCATCACATACAGAAAATACGGAGAAAAAGAGAACAGTTAAGGGAGAAAGAAAACATAACTGTGGACACCCACGTGATGAGAAGCCCTGTCCCTTGGGACACCCACATGAAGTTTGTTTTCCCAGAATAGGGAGGCAAATGCCAGTATTTTCACCTACTCTTTGAACTTTTCATGACATCTCCTGCTGAACCCAAGTTTCACTCTTCCTTTAAACTGAACTCATCAAATTTTTGTCTTTGCAAAAATGACCCCAAATCACCAATGAAAGATCTTGGACAAACAATAAGACTAACACTGTAATGACATGTTCCATCATTTATAGTCTTGCCTATCTCTCCCATTGATCAGAGTACAATTGTAGAAAGGGAAAATTTCTTATTCTCTAGACAGAACAAAGAATAAGTATTTCATGGCTTCCTGTTTGCTTTCTCCAGCATTGTGTACAATGCCAACCTCCTCTTTCAGGAGTGCAAATAAATGAGCTACACTTATGATGTTTATTTAAATTCCCATTATCATACAATTAAGCTACAACTGTGCTTCTCAAGAAATAATAATAGCATAAACAAAAGATCAGCAAAATGACTGAGATTGTATCTTAGAGACATAAACCATCTTCTTATATTTCTTAGTGCTTGGCACAAGGACACCGCTTTACACCCAAAGGATGCCTCCCTCTATATATGCAAGATCTGAAATAGCTTTCAAAGCATTTTGAAAATCACATGCACTGAATCTTGTGGAACCCTGCCAAATTAATCTGATAGAGCTTTTGAAAATAAACCAGGCCCCTCCTTCCCAGCGGGGAAGGGAACAGTTAAATGCCTCAGAAACCATGGACTTTACTCGGCAGAGTTTAAAGATGAAGAACTTCAAGGCAAAGGATTGAAAATAATTGTCAAATCCCCACCCAAACCTGCCCAACCAAATATCCTGTCATTATCTTTACCTGGTATTTTTAGTTTCAGTCTCAAAGTCCAATTTCTCTCTAAACTCAAAGGCAAGTCCTAGCAAGATTTCCTCCTGTCAGGGTACGGCTTTGAAAAACTGATCCCTTGGTTTGAATAAGGCCCAATTAATTGATGCAAACTTAGAATGTAAAAAGTGCCAATGTCTTGAGGACTTTCCCCTTCTTTCTCATTCTCTAACCCAAGAAAGCCCACTGTCGTTGCAGCTTCAAATTAGCTGTCATGCAGCCCAGAGATCAGGCAAGCATTTCTAAGCTTATTATAGGCTGTTTTTTCCAGGACTCTCCCTCTCTCTACATGTTATTCAGTGGACATGCAAATGAAGCATTGTCCAATTTGTTCCTGAGTTTCTTATACAAATGCAGAAGTGCTCTCCTTTGTACGTTCCTAAACTAGCCTACCAGCATGGCTCACAAATTTCTGCAGTCTCTAGCTGTGTTCCTGTATTTAAACTTACAGAAACACACATATATTGTATTTCTTGTGCAACAAAACTCACACAAGCTTTTACTGGTACCACAGAAAATTCTAGTTTAGAGAGCTCTCTCTAAACCTCTAAATAATAAATATTATAGACAGACACAGAACTAGAAAGAGGGCATCTCCCTCCCCTCTCCTGCCTTCTACACATTGGAACCCTTACCAAGGGCACATTACAGAGTTTCTGTGGATTAATATGTTTAAATTGTGATACCAAAAGCAGCTACTGATTGTAGGTGCACGGAAAATTTTAAGTGCTGTAATTGAAAAATCTTAAAATATGCTGGATGATCAGGAAGCCAGTTTTGAAACTGGACCACCTGAAACTGAGGTATCCTAATTGCCCCCAAATAATTTCATTATATTTGTGCAGAAACAATTTTCAGCATGCCTGATGGCCGTATGAGTTAATGCCAATGATGAGCATAGAGCATAATCACTGAACAAATGCTCTGCAGTAGGACAATTATTTCCACTGCTGCATTGAAAAGTGAAACCCAGATTTCAAGTCCGAGAAAAAAAACAACCACCAGCCTTCCATTTCAAAGAATAACCTGTGGCAAGTTCTGCATGGAGAAAGAATGAATGTGTAACTGGACTGCAGGCCGATGGCACCCAATACAGGATAAAGTATAACCCTTAATATTGTGAGAATTATATGGCTGGATAAGGCTTAAACTGACATTCCTGTAACACACCGTTCTAGCCCCAAATTAAATACACCATGTTACTTACATGTATTATGAGCCTTCCCAAGACTTAAGAGGAGGTCCTCTGCTGTAGTAAGGTCTCAATATTTTCCAGATTTAACAGATTGTCCAAACTGGTCTCCGATACAAAGCTGCTGCATGACAAATGAGGTTTTCTTTGCTTAGTCATTCATTTGTAAGATTTGGTGAACTTTCTCACTACCAATTTCAAACCCACATAATTTTATGAATAATTTCGTATCTTAGAAGACGTTAACTAAACATATTTTTGTTATAACATAAAGAACAAATAAAAGGCCCATTCTTTCTGTCTGAGACTTACTGTTAATTTAAAGTAGTATTAAATAGGATTATTAAGTTATATTATCTACCATGATTTGTGTTCTAGCTAATGACATAATTTAAATTTCTCATTTACTTCTAGTGAAAGACTGTTCATTGAATAAACCATTTTCTTTCTTCCTTTTTTTTTTCCTTAGGAGTATTTTCTTCATCTGTTTCCATTTTCTTCCTTTGCAGGTGCCTCTATCGCATCCCTCCTCCCCCTGTTTTCTCTGATAAACCTTTTTACCCTGTTGTCACTGACTTGTCACCAAGAGATAGATAATGTCTTGTTCAAACACTATAACTGTTGGCATAATTTCAGAAACTATACAAAGAGCAAAAGTTTTCTTAGTTGTTGATTAAGCAGGGAGAAAAAAAAATAGTTGGAGAATATGTGGCTTCTTCAAAGCCACTGTTCAAAATATACCTTGAAAAACAAGGAAAAAGAGTATGAGCATCTTCCTTTCTTAAAAGGCATGTGTGATAGTTTCCAAAAACTGAAAATTGATTGATAAAAGCTTTTGCACCCTAAAAATCATTCTCTTAAAAAAAAGAAAATAAAAAAAATCAATACTTCTCCTGAAATACCTTTTATCCCACAAACACCTGCTACTAACAAATCAGCCGACCAGTCCCCCTCCACATGTCTCATCCAGCCATCTTGACAGGCTTTGAAAGGGAGAAGACCAGGCAGTCTCAAGAGGCATGGATATTACTGTAATGGCGAGAGCTCAAATACAATAATGACACAATACAAATAATACAAGGTCCCATAAGGGAAGATCACTGGAAAATAAATTTCAGCTCAACCAACCAAGAAAATCAATCCACATTGCTAAGATAGTTTGTACATCAACAGGAGCCTCTGTATATTAGCTGTTAGTCCACACTGCTGTAACTCATCACCAGCAACAAATTAACCTTTGTCCTGTGCACCCCATCACAGGAACCTTGTGTGCTTCACAAGGCAAATTATATCAACCACTAAATAAGCATGGAAATTACATGGGTTTCAGGATAGGCTGAATTTTACAGCATTATGCTCATGGCACCACACATGAATACAGCCAGTTACGCAGTTACAAAAAGTGAAAAGCATACCCACATCATCTTTGAATCAAACCACAGACAATTTTAATTTGGTCTCAGCCCCTTAGGAATGATTATGGGATGTGGTTAAAATGGGAACCAAGAGCCAGTTTGACGGCAGATTCAGAGCCTGCAGCAGTGCCCTGGTCAGCCAGTATCTAAGATCATAAAAACAAAGCGCAGATACAATTAAGATTCTGCCTCTCCTAATAATCTCAGAGACTGTTTACTCAGCAACACCAACACATCAAAGGAAAGGATGCCAATGCCTGAAGACAAAGCTGTTTAACTCCAACTCAGGTTTGCTTATTGCTAGTAGTCGTCTTGCTAGAACTAAACCTCAAAACAGATAGAAAAGCATTGAAGGGACTGGAAACAACCACATGTTAAACCACTGGCAAAAAAATGTTGCTAAGAGAACTGACTGAGCAGTTTGCCACACAGAATTTCAGAGGTGTGCCAGAGACCACATCAAGGTGGGAGTGAAGAGTAGTAGCATGAGGGTAACCACTAAAATAAGGGGATTAACTACAGTGCAGGTCACCTAGGAACGATACAGGCAGGCATGTAATGCCCTTTCCATGTAAATTTGCTGTGCCCCAAGCATGGTGAGGCAGACATCCCCCACTTCAGTGCACCCTTGGCACACTGCAGCTCAGAAATTCTCTCCTCTACCCACACTCTGAAACACTTAAACATTTTTCTAAGTTGTCAGACTTTTTTTCCTTCTGCTTTTTGCCCATTTGCTCCAAACTTCAACCTGTCTTCTCTCACTTGATTCACTCCCCACTTTCCCCTCTGCATTTCCCCTTCACCTGCATTCCCTCTTTGCTCTTCCCATTACACTATTCCTGCTTCCCCGGAATAAGTCATGGCTCTAACACACCACCTTCACTTCCTCCTTGCCCACTCAGTTTGTTAATTCTCAACCCTTCCCTCACCATCCAGCTCTTTTGTCTCTGGAGGGTCTGTGCCAGGTGGGTAGTCTACATTTGCATGAGACCTAATGTAAACAGTCCCATATCTGTTAAGATTTTGGGAAAACTACAGTGAGTACCCTCTAGGCAGCAGCATAGAAAAATGGGAGCTCTCATGCTCATGCTCACACATATTTGTTCACCTAAAAAGCTACAAAATTATCATCACCACAACCAACCTGTGGGCAGAGTTAACCTGAGAAATGAGGAATAGAAGTCTTTTGGGGGCCATTGGTGGAATCATTCAGATGTGAGAATTTTCAAGCTACATGATACTCATTTCTTTGATATCAAATGTATAGAGTCCATCTTTTATCCTGGCCTCTCATAGTAATCAGTTACCTCTATCTGCAAGTGACATCCCAACTTCATTGATACATCTTACAAAATTTACGGATTTTCCTCCCTTATTCTGCACCTCACTCAATACTAGAAGTAATCAAATATAATTGTGACTTTCTAAGCTACAAACCACATTTGTTGGACGAACTTCTTAACTCTTATATTGAGACATAAGCCATCTCAAACACCAGAACTGTTATTAGGAGAGGATGTCTTTATTGGTTTCTTTTCACATCTCAGAAACAGAATAGAGATCTGCTGAAATAAGCAGTGGGTTTCATCTCTAACCCGGACAGACAACTAATGAGACACAAGAGCATATTTCCATGCCGAGGAGGGAGCAGGAAAAAATGCCGGTGGTATTAACAAAGAAAACAGGCTTTCTCACAGAATTCTGAATCCATTTTGGATGACTGTGTTCACAGGAGCCATTCAGATATGGCACAGAAAATCTGTATAATGATTGAGACAGATCAGACTAACAGAATGCTTCTGAGGGATTTCAGAAGAAAATACAGATGTGGTCACAAGCTGAGACGGGAACCGGTAGCATCTGTCTTTACTGAGATGAAGGATGTGCTCGTGGTTGATGCCACTGTGAAGAGATTTGGGTTGGGAGGCAGAAAGGAAAAACAATCTTAAGGGAAACAAATGAGGAAGCAAAGAAAGTGATGCATCTGTTGTGAGGCAAAGACAGGGCTGAACTTGGACCAAGCAGGATAATTTGCATTTCACTGTATGAGCCTAGATAATAAAGGTACTACTGATAACAGCCATAGTGAAAAGTATAGAGAACAAAAATTATGAATTATTTTATATGGACCATATTGATTTGGTAATGAAGATGTAAACTTCAAGAAGAAACACCTGAAAATCACATGCTCAAGCAAGATAATAGCTTCAGAAAACTACACCAGCCACTAACTTGAGATACTTCCGAATGGCTGATGATGTATACTTATCTTTGTACAGCATTTGAATTCCGTGATATTCAATCAGCAGATTAACAAAAGAAAAGGTCTCCTTAGGGCACTTATTGCATTGTGGTCTAATGAAAACTAACATTTACATTATGCTGTGTAGGGAGCATTTATTATTTTCAGTGTCCTAATCATTACACAGATGCCCAGAAGAAAGCTATCTATTTTGGGTAAATATATCCACCTCCCTAGCTATCTAGGTAGAAAAACTTGCCTTTTAATGCATGGAGGTCTACAGTAGCTTGATTATTCTGCAGATTCAGTTCAGCTATCCAAAACGAGAAGATACTTTGGCACAGGTGAATACCACAGCCTAGTTATGAGCTCTGCAGGCTGGCATCAGGTAGAATACTCTCTCCTCCGTGCTTCACCAGACTAGCATGTACGTATATATACCCTTCAAAAAACAAGACGATGAGCTTTAAAACAGAAGTGTTTCCACTAAAATCCTTACGAAGCTTTTGGTTGTTTTGCTAGCATCAAAAAACATCCCGAGAAGAGTGCTACTTCACACTTCCCTCTGCTGCTTAAGACCTCGGCATCCCGTTCATAAACAATGTGTCTTCTAGCAAACTTCCTGGAGAAGGACACAGTAATTGAGGATGTAATCTTACGAAATACTCCTTCATTTGCACCAGACATCCAGGCAGTTCAAAACAGCTAAATCTTGTATGCCTACAGGAGGGAGGAGCTTGGATGGTTAGGACAGAATTACCTTCTTCTATGTAGTTCTCTGCATCTCTCCCATCCTGCTGGCTACCACGGCAGTCATTGCAATAAAAAAAGAAGCTGACTTCTTTCAAACAAGTATTGTAGTGATACTGGCTGATTCCTCCACAGATCAAGACAGATGCCAAGTATCTTTACAGTCAGAAGATCAGTATTCAATGGGTTTTTGCTTTTGTTTCTGGCAGGTCTAGGGAAGTAAAACTCTTTTCATAGTTCATATTATTCTGAGGCCTTTAAATTCTTTATGATGTTTAGGAAGGTTATGGGATTAAGTTTCACAAATTTAAGATTTATTTTCTGATTTAAGATTAAGATATCTGGTATTTAGGATTTATTTTGAGTAGGAGTTCTCTTTGCTAGACATGAAATCATCTAAGGACAAATGGAATGTTTAGGCGCTAAAGCAACACACAGTGGTTTAAAATCTAAAATTTATCATTTTCCTGATGCAAACTCATTGCAACTGATAAATGGAGGCAAGTATCTTGTACAGAATTAGTGACTGGGACTATCAAACAAAAATTCCTGAAACATTTCTAGAGCACCCAGCTGCTAAATTTCAATTGTAACACAATGATGTGACAGCTGACTTCCACAGTGGTGGAGTAAAAAGTGAAAGAAATAGGCAGCTATAGTACTACAGACAAGTGTACTGAACAGTTAACTTCCCTACTTAGTGAGATGACAAGATGACTATATAACAGACAAGGATTTAAGACAGACTGAAGAAACAACCACTGAAGGTCTAATTTGACCTGCAGGGAAGGGTGTTGGGCTTTAAATAGTAATAGCTGTATTATCATGCACAGTAGAGAGGTTAGATTTTCTAAACATTTTTCAGAATGCTGGAATACAACAGCAGGGGAAAAAAAGGTGTTTTACACTCCTAAAATATTTTTTACATCTAAATGTAAAATGTACAGTACAGTATGTATGTCAGTACAATGCTTGAGAATGTATATGCACAGGATGTTAAAGAAATATCAGTGTGAGCTGACTGTAATTTTCTTTAGGAAAAAAATCCTGTAAATTAATGTAGAGTCAACTATACGATCGCCACTTTGGATTCTAAATATTTAATGATTATCATCTTTCTGCCATAAAACTATAACACGCACATTCTGAAATTACTGCCTATTTATAAATTTTTACTACTGAAATTTAGAAGTGAAGTAATGTATGGGGATATAAAGCAAATATCTCAATGCAATGATTCAACTTATTTTAGAGCAAGGCCTCATTTTTGTGGCTGACTAAACAATGGTTTCTAAGACCCCTACACTTTCTAAAGCAGCATATGAGAAGTGATAATATTCAATAACAGAGACAGAGTCTTGAAAAATCACAGACCAACCCAATGTTCTGTTAACATTAATTTTATAAAATACCTTACAAGAACAGATAAAGAACTTGAGCTTACATAATAACCAAAATTTAAAAAGAATGTTGAATAAAATATAAATTAATTGAACACATCACTAAGTTTGCCACATGTTAGACAAGTTTATAAAAGGCATTTTCTGATAAAATAGTTATTTGAAAGAAAATCCTTCAAAATGGAAACTACTGAAGTCCTTTTTCAAGAAGTCATTCCTAAAAGCGCTAAATTCCAGGTCAACAGGTAGTACCTGAATTTGCTTCGAATATGGTGTTCATTTGCTTCAAAATTTGACAAGCTTTAAGACACAAATTTAAATGCTTTCAGGTCAGAGTCATCAGTGCAAAGTAAAGCTTCAAGCTGAAAAAGACAGTAACAGAAGAAATGATCCAGGTACAAAATTTCTTAAATTCACATTATGAAAAAAAACTGCCAGATGCACTCTTGAGATACTGAACATTAACCAATTTTATCAGTGGCCATTTCAGGGTTCCAGCCAAGCCATTAACATGGCTAGTCATATTAAATTCATTTATTTTATCACAATTTCATATTCCCCCCCCCGCCCTCAGTCTTTGGAAAAGAACCACGCTGCTGATGTCCACTTACTTTGCTTAACCAATTTTATCAGTGGCCATTTCAGGGTTCCAGCCAAGCCATTAACATGGCTAGTCATATTAAATTCATTTACTTTATCACAATTTCATATTCCCCCCCCCCTCAGTCTTTGGAAAAGAACCACGCTGCTGATGTCCACTTACTTTGCTCAACTTCTGCTTCAGCCAATTTACTTAACATGCAGCAATTTAGGCAAAAGGAGAGGCGAACAGACATGAGAATGATGGTCTAAAGCCTGCAATGACATTTAATAATAAGAAATATGATAGCACATGTTTCTGAGTTTAACCAACTTTGTTCATTCAAGCACTCTCACTGAAGTCAGTCTTCCTTAAAGTTATATATATGTGCACAACACACTGCCAGGCTCAAACCCTCAAGTCTTTCAAAGGTTAAAATATGTTCAGAGAACTACATGTTTAGAGAACTAGACTGCAACCAGATTAATTTCTTTTAAGCCTATTAATTCCTGCAGAGTAAACATCAACACTCTAGCAAAGCAATTTTGCTCTGTTTGAATTTAAAACTATTAACCAAAACAGGTTTGAAATAGTCTTCACATTCCACTATTTAGAAGTGGTATTAGCACACTCATTTAAAGATTAATGGAACTCTTTTCAAGTTACCACTCAGAATATTGCTCATCAAGCTGTTTTTTAAACACATACTAAAAAAACTAAGTGTCACTGGTGGTCACAACTAGAAAGGAGAAGGAAAAATTTAAAAACCTTAATCTATCAGGCAGCAGTGGCAGCCTCTAATTGAAACATAAGGCTGTCATTTATACTAAGCTGCTGCACAAAAGTGAGAAAATGAGTTCTCCATTACATTTCAAAACTCAATCTGCAGATTGTTTGCTCATCCTTGTGAAGTGTTCTTTTTTCACTGTCATCATTGCTATAGTGGCAGTTACGCTAGAACCTCATTTAAGTAATTCCAGCACAACCACGGTGTTTAATTTAATAGTATGAATCATTTTGAATTTATAGTTAGCTAAAATGCTAGAGTGATGTTGTAAACAAACCAAATGAACAAGAGAGTTCAAGACTACACAAAACTTTTCCCCAAAAGAGAGAAAAGAGATTTACTTGAACTAAAAGCACAGAATATAACTTCAACCAAAACTTTGCATAAGCTGTACTCAAGAAATGAACATTTAATGGAAGTTGCAAATGCCCTTTTCTAGGACATAAACTCAGAATCATTTGCTTAAGTCAAAATGGAACAGAAGCTCTTTCCTATACCCTGAATTCTCCTGATCATCTTTATCACTGAAGCAGATTAATGATATCCATACTATGCTTTGCGATGCTACAAAAAATTTATTTAATTAGTTTTAAGAATAAGTTCTTTGATGAAACAATGGACTTTGAGAAATCACAGTAATTCCCACTGAGTCTTCTCAGTTATTTTGAATCCTGCAATTCAGCCATTTGCTATCATCAAAAAATCGTTAAAACAAATGCAATGGAAGTTGAGATCTGAGCTTGCAAGTGATGTGACTTCTACCACTTGCTCTGAGTGCAGAAGAACACTGACAGCTGAAAGGGAACAATAAATATATGCCTCACACCCAGCTTAGCAGACTGTGAAAATTCTCATACACTGGTCATATCTCAAAATGTGAAAAATATTCTAACTACTACATGGTTTTATCTTTTCAATATTAACAAAAGAAAAGAAGATTTCAAAGTCTCCTGAAAAAACAAGAAAGCAGAATTTTAAGAACTATTCTGGAAATATTTGGACTCTTAACTTTGAGTGTAATAAGAATAGAGTTGTCTTCTCTCTTTTCTGAAATTGGGAAGATTTTTAATTTGGCTTTCATCAATTGGGGCTTAAAAATAAAATGTCAAAGCCTGGAGTATCATTAACCACATAAAGCAAAAATGTATTTCCAACTAAGCAGCTGGAAAGTGAGTGAATGAATTTGGGTATTAAACACATACTTGTGAATAATAAAGTGTACAGAGGAGGAAGTTACTGGAGAACTTTGCAAAAAATATTGCTACAGTAGCATTAGGAATTAACAGTGCATCAAAGATTTAAAGTTTCCATGTTAATACAAACTGATCCAAGCCACAATGAACCACAGGATAATCACTCAAACAAAAAATTAACCGCATTCTACTTTACAGAAGCTAGAACTGGAATTTACCTGAATACCATTAATATGATTCAAAAAGATTCCTTCTAGTCTGGCATCCCTCAGTTTACATAGGTCAGAGAAATGGTGCCATTAGTGTGTAATCAAAACATTGAATTATGTGCATTTGGCTTTTTTTGAACATTTGCAATAAAATACTCAAATTTGAAAGAGCTTTTACATGTCAGAACTCAGTATCACTGCTGCATGAAGTGTTTTATCTGTTGGTTGGGATTTTTTTGTGGAAACTGTATAAAAGACCTTGAGGACTACAGGACATGGAATTCATGTTAAACAGAAAGCTGCCCAACATTACTGTCAAAATACCTTTAAAAAGGCAGTTCATAGACAGAATAATGCATTTTACATTCAGGTATTTCCTCTCTCAAAAGCAAAGGAATCTCAGGAAAAAAAAATATCAGTAGTGAAGGCCACATACTTTTTGCATTTGATGAGCTGAAATGCAAAAAACACATTTATAGTATCTTGTAAGAGGAAAAAAAAACCCAAACACAGAACTTCTGGAAAGCGATGATTTAGTTGATGGGGTGGTCAGCATGGAAACTGTTGGGAATGCTACAGCAGAACTGACCACAAGTACAAGGGAATATGAACAGGAACATAGTACAGGCGTCAACTAGAAAACTGTAACTTGCCAACTTGTAAACAAGAAAAAGCATTTCACAGATTAAAAGTTCTAGAGAAGTAAACTTCTTTAAATTATTTTGTCAGTTCAACCCTGATTTAAAAAAGTATGGCTAGCAAAAATACATAAGCCTCAGCATATTTATAAGTCTTGATCAGAGCAGCCACGAGCCTTTGATAAACGGCTGGAAACAAACACCCTTCTATTAAGGATGAAAGAAAAATATTCTGTTCTCTTCTTTCTCTCATTTCCCACTCCACACGTGTATACGTAGAATTCACATGCTCCAAGAATATCTTGACGCTGCTATAGATTGAGACGTGGAGAAACTGGTGGAGGAAAACAGACAAACTCTCTTAAAATACTACGGGCAACATCAACATTATTCTGGGCAATTTCAAGTGCCCTCTTGACTTCTTCAAAGGAATAGCCCTCTCCCATAAGTTTTGCAATTTTTGCATCCACATTTTCCATGGAACTGTCAGAGCTGTATGCTTTCCTGTGGTGTATTTCTGGTGCAGTCCTCCGAGGAAGTGGCTTAGGGGGCCTGGCTGGTGCTTGTGAACCATCTGTTTCAAATAAAGGAGACAGAAATCAGTATAAATTGGCTTAAAATTGTGTTATAGGTAGGTCAAGCCTCAAGAAGCAGTTCAAAAAGTAAAATTCTAAAGGAACATGAAGAGATATTTTAATTCACTGATATATCTAATTTTAAAATTTGGACAGAAGCTGAATTCCACAAGAACATCCAAAAAGGAAATAATGTAGTTAAATACTATTTTAATAATATAATAGGAACATGTAAGTTACAATCTTAATTATCCAAAGTTGGAAGAAAAAGAAAGTATGATGAAACTGCAAAGACGGTGAATGTAGCCAGCCAAAATTTTAAAGGCTCTCCACTCTGAATAGACAGTTTGAGAACTTTTTCTTAGTCTGTTTAAAAAAAAAAACAAAAACAAAAAACAAACAAACAAACAACAAAACCCCTAAAAAACCAACAAATTTGATCACAATTTTATTCAGAATTATAAGATGTGCAGAAGAAGAATCCAGCCAAATATGCCTGAGGGAGAAAAATCCTTCACTTACTGGTGCACCTTACAGATTCTGTTTAATCAATTGCAGTTGATTTCATGCATAGCAGCTACACGTAAGTACAGAAATAACTGGTTCCTCAAAAAACCCTCCTGTCCAGTTATTTTTGGTGGTGAGAACAGAACACGATCCTTCCTCTACAGTCTCCCTTTGGAAGTATTTCCCCTTTCCCTCTCTTCTCTGGAAAGGTTACCTTCACAGTTAATGCTGGTGCCAAGAATCACGATGTGCTGATGAAAAAAGCTAATATTCAAACTTGCTAATCTTCTGAGAGTCAAGAGTTTTGTGCTCAAGTAAACTTGGTACTTTACTGAAACCTTTTTATCCTCACTGATTCCACAATAAGAAGCTTAAATACAAGCAGGCATAGAGCAGAAAACACTTTCAAGAGCAAAGTATTTAAAAAAAAAAAAGACCTTTAATCCTTCAAAAAGGGTTCTAAAAAGTTTCATCAACAGTGACTTTGATAGATAAATTAGAGGAATTTCAGGCTGTGATATATCCTGTTTACTTACACTGACAGCAATGGTGTTTTGCACTATTAAGTACTTCAGAAACAGTTTTTTAGTGATGAAAGACTGCTTTATTTCTAGTACTGCTGTTACAACATGCTACCTTATCATGACGCTGGATAGGGAGAACTGTAATTCAACTGAGTGCATTAAACATTTCGGATGAATGAAAATAGTTCACGTTAGTGCACATCTAACCAAGGTGTATTTTTCTCTCAACTTAATTGCCATGCATTCAGATGAGTGCTGGTATAAATTTTAATTCCATTTCTTAATTCAGAGAAGATAAGAAAATAATACTTCTAGCAAGTATAACAAATGGATGAGAGTAATTTGATTAAAAATTTACAGTAAGGTGCTAAGGTTAATTTTGTTCTAATTTTGTTGCCCATTTTCCTTGCAAATAGTTATGACAAAGCTTACAGATAGTAAGGGCTATTTCATATTTGTTATGATTTTTCTCTCATCATTTTGTTATGATGAAAAGAATTATATAAATGCTAAGTGTTCTAGTAAACACACCTGAAGCAGATCCAAACCTCCTAAGAAGGTGTGAAAGTCCCATGAAGCACATTTGGTTTGAGAAAATAACTATAGCTCAGGAAGTGGGGTTAGTGACTAAAAACCAAATGAGAAGCAAAGTCAAATTTCTCACTTCACTTAATTTAGAAAAATCAAGACCGTAACAGAAGAATATTCTTTAAATTTAAAATAATTAAAAAATATATAAAATAACAAATTTTAACCAATCAGTTTTCTTTCACAAACATTTCAAACTGTTTTAATATGGATATTTCGTTATGGATTTCATTTCTTTAGAGGATGAAACAAAATTGATTTGGAAACTTTACATTTTCCCCTGGGGTTGAGGTACAGAAGACATTCCTTATGCATAGACCAAATCCTTCTGTGTATGAGTTACACGAGATATTTTTTGCTCTACCCAGTCTAATATAGGCTTAAAACTGAAGTTATTTCCTGTATAAAACCTTCAACTTTGCTGAAGCTTCCAAACAAACTTTCTTAAGCAATCACATCATTTAGAAAGGTCATTTTTAATTCTGTCAGCAGATTTGCAGCATAGGCATTTTATTCTCACTACAGTGACATCTCTCTTTAGCACAGATACTTTAAGATCTCTCTCTCTAACCTAATTTCCATTATTATTTTTTTAAGTGCTGACACCTCTTTCAATATCTTCCCATCCACACAAAATTTTAGCTGAAGCTGGGTATGACATTGGATCCTGAGCTTAAAGATACTAAGCCTAAGCTGCATGTCCATCTGGACACTGAGATAGAGGTATTTAAGCAGGACTTTCCTTCCCAACCTCCCATTCTCTCTGATGTTTCAGCCACTGTGGATGCCTAGCTAAAAAATCAAATAGATTTTCTAATTCTGTAATTCAATTAACAGTTTCTACAGCAAGGAGCTTCCTCTATCACTCACATTTCTGTAACTTGGCACTAGATTTAACCCTTAGGTAATGGTTAGTATAAAGGCAGAGACAGGCTCATTTAATATGGGTTTAAAAAGCACAGAAGAAGTTGTAAGGCGAGAGTGGGAGAAGGATATTTGTAACAATGCCAGCTGCCTGCTCCTCTCTGCTGTGAAACGGCCCTCTTTTCTTCCCTCGCTGCTTCTCCTATATGTTCCATGGTCTTTCACTGACAGAGAACCACCAGGGAAGCAGGTGATGAAGGCTTGTTGTGCAAGGTCTTTCTGGAGCAGTGGCAAGCAGCTACATCTAATCTAACTGGGGTACAGGCACAAAGCATACCTAGGGGACATCTATACTAAGGAACTGACAGAGCAGGGAGAAAGTGGGAAAGGAGTAACTACACATATTGGTCCATCAAGCTGTTGGGTATGATCTTCATATTTTGCATTACTGTGGCACATTATTGCCCTTAGGTCTAATTGAAATCCACCCTGAAATAATATGGAACAACCTCCCCCTAGAATTTCTGTGTAAAGGAATTTAAATTTGCATGCAAATGCTTTAATAAGGCCAGGTGACTGAATAGGCAGCAGACAAATATACCTAACTAGCCATTCGAATCCATTTCTTACAGAATAGCTACATTCAGTAAAATACAGCAGATGCCTATATTAGAGACCTAATTTTCTTCTACCTTTCCCACATACTATTAACAATATCTCCTTCTCTTGCTTTTATTGTAATAATTTTAGAAAGTTGTACTTAAGAAAAACCCATGCCTTTGGGATAGTGGAGAACTAATTCTTAAGTGTTCAATACCAAATAAGTTGCTGAATTAGAATAAATTTCTCATTACATGTTAACAATTCAGTTAAACATCCTAACAGCAACCTTAAAAACGGTCAAACCAAAGCACTGAAGTTAAAGGACTCCCCATGCTACTCTAGGGAGCCAGTGGCTAAATTATAATTAGATTTTAGAGTGAACTACATTTCTTTTCCAGCTAGTTCAAAGAATCACCATACTAAAGGGCTGAAATGAAGAATTTCCTAAGTGGTTAGTTCAGAATTTCCCAACTAAGGTTGGTTCAGAATAAGTGCAAAAACAAAAGTTCTGAATAGAGTTACAGGTCTACATTGTCTTTTAAAATCATAGATGAAGGTGAATCAGTTAATCCTGAAGCTCATCAATTCTGTTCTACGGAATTACTGCCACTGTAAAAACAACTTTTCAATTAAGAGTATGACATGATCTATCACACAGTTTTCACTTAATTGAAATTAAATTGAGTATCTTTGCTGTACATCATGCTGATTCAGAATGATATTTATAGCAAAGTTCGACACAAGTGGGTGGTTTAGAATATGGCTGTGGGAAACATATAGACAGAAAAGTATTTATTAAGTGATATCAGAAATCTCCAAGACCTTAAGTAGCAAACATCTTGCAGTAAATGAGGAAAATTAAAAATTGTTCTACCACAGAATTGAAAGAGCAGGAAAATTCCATAGCTTTAAAAGGTAGTTGCATCATTGTCATTATTTGTATTATGAAAGAATTTAAAATGCCCTAAATAAATCAGGTTAACATTGTAACACAAATAGATCCCTCACAGTGTCACATATAAAACATGCATTATAAAACAACTGTTTTTTCTAACAACAGGGAAAAAAAAGAAACAGAGACTGTTATATTAGTAGAGATATCCTCCCAAAAATGCTACTGTTTACCAAAGGCATCACACTAATTCTCAAATGTGCTATTCATTACAAATTCTGTAGCACTCTTCAGGCTTACTTAATTTCCCCTGTAGTCTAAGTTGGAAAAATATAATCTTTCATTCTTATACCACAGCAGAGGATGAACTACATATTCCGAAAAAAGGAGATATATAATTACAATTAAAAAATGCATCATTTTCCCCACTAGTGATTGTTGCAAAACTGATGATTATGACAACTGAAAGACTAGAGAAATAAGTCCCTTCATTTCTTTATGCATTAGAAAAGAGTTTTCACACACAATTCACTCTTATCTGGAGAACAAATAATGGTTCAAGATATTACGTGGCTCTTTCTTTGTGTGGTCTCCCCATACAGTAAAATAATGCAGGTGGGACAATCTTTTCCCTTCCCCACATACCATGCACAGCTAAAGAAAATTTTCTATGAATCAGTGAAAGTACTTTGAAATACAGGTAATACTTTATTTTATAATAATTTTAATGTATTTGAGTTGCCTGAAAACCATAAGCAAAATTTCTACAGCAGAAGAATTGCTTCTACTAGACCTGTTCCATTGCAAATAGAAGACTGAATTTTAATTGGTTTTGGTTCTTCTTGTTTTATTAAAAAACATTTAAAAATTTCTTAGAACTTCAGACAAAAATTTTAGCAAAAAAGATCAGAAAATAGTAATACTTTAGAGAGTGCAGCTACTTTTCTTTTTATTTTTTTAGGAGCAATGAAACCAAGGTGGAAGTGAGATGCGTGTGGCCCCCGCAGGACTTCAGATCTCTTGTGAGCTTCAAAGGTGGCAGAAAAATCTCTACCTTTCTCAAAAAATAAGGAACACTAGAACTCCCATAAGCATTCAGTTTGGCAGCTGGTGAAATTGATGCCATAATAGCTACACCTACAGACAACAGGTAGCCACTTAGACCTTTATTGCTGAACTTTAATCTCTGTTATCCTTTGATGATTCTGTATTTTTGTAAAGCAGTATTACCATTGCCTTTTATCGCCCAGAATGACAAAACCTTATTAGACTTCATGGATGAAAGTTATTTGCTTCATTGAGTTGTAATTTTCTACAAGAACAGTTTTCTACCTTACCTGAAGAGGGAGGAAGTTGATCATAGTCTTGAGATGTCCTATTTGTTTTGACATTTTCTCCAGTTACTCTACGAGCAGGTGGTAAAGGAACATGACCAGTTATGGGATCAAAATGGGGATCTGTAATAATAAAACAAAAAAGGTGTCAGCATAATTAGAATTATTATTTGAGGGAGGGCTGATGCACAGGACCTAGGCTTAAAATAGCCTCCCTTCAGACAGAGGAGCCATGAATCCAAACAGCTGTGCCCCCCATAGCATGTACGTATGCATCCAAATTCAACACTTGCACAGTAGACATGTGTCTTGAAAGAGCACAGCTCAAAGGTGGTCTATCCTGCACTGACCATGGCTTTTCTATTTGCATCTTTGAGGTACCTTTCAATTACCCAACCCTGACACTGCTAGGATTGTGTCTGGGAAAGCACAGAAGAGCTTGCAAAGCCTGAAGCAGCATGATTAGAAATATCCCAGCTATTATTAAGTTTGGTTAGAACTTGGTAACACTATGCTTTGCAGTTCACAAAGACTGCAGGGCAGATTTCCTATTCATACAGTCCCAGCCATGGGTAAATATTACAGGGACTGGTAAGGTTTTGACTAGGCTTTCAGTTCTCTCCGCTGATTACAGGAAGAGAATTTATAAAATGGGAGAAAAATATAGTCCGGGCATAATTTTTTTTTTTTGGCTATTGAGGATGCAGCTGAGCAAGTGTTAACATCATCCTGGACCTGGCTTCTGCTCTGGACTCATGAATGTTTGTATTTGAGTGCAACTTTTTGCTGTTGTTGATGATGAGATTATTATTCTAATCTGACAGGCTCTGATGGATAGCTGAGAAATCACCCCCAAGACTTGTATGGGAAGCAATCATCAAAAACTCATCATAAATCATCTGCAGCAGTTTATTTGACAAGACGCAAAATGAGTAATATGACTTTAGAAATACCATATGAACAAAAAAATAGTCAATCCACACAACCACATATGCCTAAGTAGATGTATACACTTACAACATTAATAAAAACTGCTGCTATAAGACTGTATTCACTATGCCGATGTGAAGAACAATACATGGCCACAGATACATTTTCCAGATTTTTAATTAAGAGCTATAAATTGTTTTTTAACACTATCAGTGATGCTTCTTAGATTATTTGGAAATAACACTCAGTAATTTAAAACTCTGCATGTTTCTGGGAACTGCACACAGATTGATGGAGCCTGTGTACGTGCATCTGTGTGAAGGCTTCCTCTCCGTTCCCGTTAGAACTGAATGGTGCAGCGTATGTTTCTGCATCAGATGATACAATTGAGGTACCCACTCAGACTGGACTGAATAATAAAAACATTCCATAAAAGGTCATTCCAGTTCAACCTAAACTAGCTCGCTTTCATCCCGCAGCCAGTATCATTCACAAAGGTCAGCCAGACACACGACCACCTGTCAAAGCTATTATGGAGTTGCACTCTATCACCAAAACATTTCATTTATCCCTCTCCATGAAGCTTCCAAGAAAAATAGGTAGGAGAAGGAAGACACCTAACCCCACCACAAAGTAGATAATCACTAAAAATATTCCTAGGGTGGGTAAACTTAAGACAACAACCACTTTTGGAAGCTTCCATCGAGGAAAAAAAATGTCACCTCACAGGTATGCATTATAACCCAAAAAAATCCTGTTGTAATCTATACCATCAGCAGCTAATGTATTCAACTTAATTAACCTGACAATCAAACACTTTTCAACTCAAAGACAAAATTGTAAATTGTGAATCTTTTCTACCTTTTACAAGCAAAATACTGGACTGAAAAATGTTACAGTGACTCATGGGGTGAAAAATTGACTTATCAAAAGGTTATGAACCACAGGTGCCTGTAACTGTGTCCACAATTAATATTGTTTTGCAACAAAACTTTACAACAGTTCTAACAA
>KZ506976.1:38011-50340 GCA_002844005.1 Limosa lapponica baueri | reverse complement strand
TTAATTTTTGGGGTGATTTCTGATGGTATTTCTGGTTTTTTCTATAAGAGATGAAACTTTGTAAAAATATGCTATTGTAAAATTAATTTTTAATGGCTGTGTCAAATGTGTAGCTTATATTCTCAATGTGTTATAAATTCCACTGTATAATACAAAAAAGTAATTAAAAGCTTAAAGAAACTATTCTATTGTTTCCTCTAAATTATAAATCACTAGAATCTTAAAAAGAGGTTGATTTTCAAGCTTGAAGTAAAAACTTGACAAAATAAATAGGGTACTTCATACTGGATTATTACGAGCACACAGGTTTCAAGTCATGTGTTGAACTTGAATTTGAATTCATCACCTATATACAAATCAGAATCTAAATCTAATTCCCCCTCTCTATACAGCAATCACAACAAAATGATCAACTCATAATGGAGAGCAACAAACACAGCATTTGTTCTTATTCATGCTTATCCATTCAAGAAATCATTAACTCTTTAGTATCATTCGTTTCACTAAACACAGTATACAATGTATTAGCTATAGATTCATTATTATTTCCCTTGAAACTTGGGTCCTAATATATGCCAGTTAAGGTTTTGAAAGCAGGGTATCTCCACATATTTTTCTTGTAAGGATACTGTGGAAATTGAGCATAAATCATCATCGGAGCACAACATATAATTTAAACGAGATAATGACCTTAAAATCTATTTTCAGGAAACTTTCATTTTTATTTATTTTCATGAATCAGGGTTCATTGCAGAATTGATCCATTACAGCAATGTCTTTAGAATTCTAACCATTACCAAATGCAATACAACCATCAGACAAACAGAGGTCACATTTGACCAACACATGTAGCTGTAAACATCTGACTGTACAAGGTATTATGCACAGAGACAGGCACTTGCCAAAGTCAACTGAGGGAGATAAGAGACATATCAATGTGGATCTAATCTAAAGTTTTTCTAAGCTACAAGGAAATAAAGTTATTTTGGACAGAACAAACTCCTGAAAAAGAAAATTCACATGGAAAATTTCATAATAGTCTATCCTCCAAAACGAAAAAGCAAGCTCACCTTGAAAAAACCAATTACAATTTCTCAATATTGGTATATAAAGAAATAATGGTTCAATAAGACTTACCTTTGGTGATCCAGTTGGGCTGGCACATGGTGACCGTGCTACTCCCTTCTGAATAAGATCCAGACGAGGAGGTACAGGTGGAAGACTAAGATGTGGAATTTGCAGGGGGTCTGGAAGTGGTTTTCTTCTTTGTGCAAGAGGGGAAGATCCTGGGGAAGTCACCGGTGAATTCTGCCTCTCATTGCACTTCAAGACAGAAAAATAAAAATTCAAGACACAAAAATAAATTACCAGTATTTACCTGATGTCCAAATATACAACCTCCACTCCATGACTAAAATATTTGATACTTTTAAGGTACTTACTAATAGTCAGTTATCATAATGGACACCCTGCTACTATTACTAATTAATAGACAGTGCTCAGCTTACGGTTACTGAAAAAGAAGTCAATCATTCTATCTCAAAACTAACTAAATTGTGATGAAAATAAAATTATATACATTCCAGTAATTTGTTTAAAAAACAAGCAATCATTGCCATGCAAAAGGAAACAATCATAAATGTAGACAGAGATTCCACTGTAGTACTGTTACTCTTGATGACCTTTTTATTCATAGACTCCATAGATTCACTCCACCTAAAATTCTACACGTGACTTTTAAAAGCTGGATGTTTATGATATTGTCTGATAACTACAGCTCATTTTCAAATCATACTTCCATAGCAAAAGGAATGCATATATCTTCTGAAAACTTACAAATAAAAATCATCAGCAAGACAGTAAGCAAAGCAGTTATTTCATTCCTTTTTTTTTTTCTGATTTACAAAAATCATGAGGACAATTCAGTTTATTATTTTTGCAAATATTAAACCAAGGACACACACACACTTAACACCCCCCCAAGTGACTAATGACAATTTTTTTTTTCTTTCTTGACTTGTCCTTTCAAATTCATCAGAACTGAAGATTTCAATCCTCAATACAGGCTCCCCCCATTTTTGCAACTAGCTCCCCAACCTCACCTGTCTGAGTTTTAAGAAACACAGTTTAGTTCTTTGCATAAATCAGTTAAAGTTACTTCTGTGAACCTACTGTATTTGGATCAGTGTACTGTAAGCAAACCTTGATGTTTATGCTTTTCTGTGCTTTCCCTGACATTAGACACGAGTAGCTGGGAGACATTCACACCAAGCATCAGCCTCAGGCCGCTTGTGCACTGAGGCATCCTAGTGTCCTCGCTCTATAACTTACCTACATACGCTAACAATCTGCTGTCTTCTTAAGGTAAGCATATAAAATTGCTCACAAAAATGCGCACATCTCTAAGCTAAATCACTTTGATGAAAACCTTTTCCCTCTTTTCTTAAGCTTTTTCTCAGCAACGCTTCACATCCCATAGTGATGAGAAGGATGGGATTGGGAAGTTCTTTAACATGGTATACAAGTAAACAACATCGCCTTCCTTTCAACATAGTGACTATGTTAAAGCATCTGAAAACTTCATAAATTCAAAAGGAAATCCAGGAAAAGAATCTATTATACTGACTCCTTACCCTACGCACTACAGCTTAGTTCAATATTCTGCCCTATACAATTGGGATTGCTACCAGATTCCTTTCAGAAACAGGAGCTACCGCAGTACTACTGGATAACATTGCAAGAGAAAATGAGACAGAGGAGTGAGGAGGTGTTGAAGAACTAGAAATCTGAGGTTCAACTCCATTGCCAGAACGATTTTTTTTTTTTTTTTTTTGGTGGTAGGGTCTTACCACTTGGTCTACATGTACTAAGCTCAGTGTCACAACTATGTATTCAATTTCAAGAGACTAAGCAACTCAAGATTTGTGCTCTTCATGGCTACCAGAAGCTTCCCAGTTTCTCCTTTCTATAAAGTCACAATGTTCATATTAAATAGCTTGAACATAGGCCTTAAGTTTTCTTTGTTTCCTTAAATTGCTGAATATGCCTGACCTTGACTGGAAGTCCATGACAATAAACACATGAATGATTGTGAGGTGCTTAGCCTCTGTGAACATTACGGGAAGTTGAATAACTAAGCTAAGATATGTATCTCACAAGCATGCCTGAGCAACCATAATTATAAAATTACTATAAACTGAATGTCAATTCATTTTCCCTAGCAGAAAGCACCTAATGGTTAAATAGCATAATAAACACTGTATCTTTTAATATCATTAGTTTTCAAAGTTTAGTTATAACTCCATCAAGCATTCCTAAAAGCCAAGAGCAAAGTAATACAATGTATTCAATGCTTTGGCTTCAGCATCAGACAGAAAATGAATTTATTTCCCAAATTATTTGAAATAGAACCAAATAAGGAGGTCTCTCACCTCCACAAAGATACAGTTATTTACAGCTAAAGGAAGTGTTGTAGTAAGTCTCTACATTTTAGGTGTTGCACAACATACTGTGTCTCAGTCAGCAGAGAATTGGTTCGGAAGATCTAAGAAACAATCCTACGTACGTAACAGGAGTTGGAAACAAAGAATAAGAAAAAATAGAAAATACTGAAAACAGAGTTACTGGATAGGAAACATTTGTTTGGAGTTTAAGATGTTCTTATGGTTGTACCATCACATTCATTAACTCAAATTCCTGAGAGGGTAACCTGACAGAGTCTCAGCTGTCACACTGTGTGCAATTACATGAATCCACAGCTAAATGTGACAGCATTTTAAGAATATCCACCACTGTTTCCTTGTGACAACCTTCTCTTATACTGGTCTGCTCTACAGAACCAATTGGCAAAATGTTACACTCCTCCCTCCGTGAGCCCACTGGTCTCATCCACGTGAGAGATCTTGTCTCCTGCCATAACAACAGTCCAGTTCCAGCAGAGGCTGAAATTATGGAAATCTTCACATTTAAAACCCACTGGGGGCTGATATTATTTTCAGATTTATGGAAACAAGTGGCTGGAAGACACACCTAATATGTGGTAGGCAATAAGAAAAACTAAGAACAATATGAAAATTTATTTAAAAATTCAAGATTCTTAGAACATGACATGGTTTTAATCTTGTTGAAACAGAAGATTAATTTTTGTGACAAATTTCTGGTTCCGTATATATATTTGATATTTAGCTATATCCACTCACCACATTCCATGAACAGTAAATCGTAACTGCCAAAATGAAACCGAAATTTTTCAAAGTCTTAACTGTGTGAAAAGACTTCAGTTTAAGCTCTCCTGTTTCAGAATAGCAAAATTATCTTTCAGCCCCCTGAACTACTATTGCCTACAGCCACAATGCTATCAGTGTGCTGTGGCCCCAGAGATTTCAAAAAGAGAACTGATGATGGCCAACAGATTCAAGATTAACTTATGAGGCATGAGGAAAAAAAAAAAAAAATAGCTGATAGCAAAAGCAGTTTCTCTCTACAAGGAAGCTTAATCCATGTGACCTTTTGGTGCTGAAATAAGAAATAATGCCTTGCTGGGAGACACTAAAAATTATGATTCCTTGTTTAGATCTACTGAAAATAGAATAAAACAAACAAAACACAAAACAAAATATTCCACAGTAACACACAGGTTTTCTTCAGCATTCAGTATCAGATTTCCATCATCTACCCATTATAAAAAAAAAACAAACCCTAACGTATTTTTCCTGTCCACCCCCATCCAACCTGTCTAGCTGCATTATTTGATGTTTGTGACAGCCAGGCCAACAGGGTAGCAGCACTTCATGTGGATGCCAGGGCATTAACAGATGTACATAATACCTACTCTTTTTGGCAAACTCCCTAAGGATTAAGGGACTTCAAAGTTTTTCTGTTTGTCACCTACTTGGAATTTCTGTGCATTTCCTATTCACTGGAAATAAAGCGGCAGTGAGAGCAGCACAGTGACAAAAAAAACCCAAAAAAACCCAAGTGATTAAGACACAAACTAATACAAATGAACTGGCAGTGACAGAAGACAGACCTTCAGCGTACAAAGGGGCTCTGCTGCAACACACACAGACCTGTGCAATAAAGATGTGATTAAGGAAAAGAGCACAGACTCCCTTGTAACAACATGGACTTCATCTGGTTGGCATGACTGCTGCCAAGGGAAAAGCAGCTATGACTGACTTCGCAGTTCTACTGCAGAACGGACCACACTTGTTTTCTTTAGTCAGATGTATTTATTACTAGGATATACTGGTATCAGTTTGCCCCTAGTGGTTGTGAATTCAAGAATAAGGCTGCTTCTGACATGGATTACAATTTATAGTGAAGGTTCTTCTAATGGAAATATTAGCAGCTGGGCTATTAAATTGGAAGTTTTAGCTTCAGATGCCTTTCTGCCAGACAGGCACATACGAAAAGCATATTCAATGCAAACCCTACCCTAATAAGTGACTGACTGAGGAATATTATCCTGATTGTTAATGTCCTGCTGCAGCAAACTCAGTAATTTATAAATTGCATAATGAGACATCTAGAAAGCTACAAGCAGATCTACACCAGAAGTGGATGTTTCATTTCGAGGCAGCTCCCTGAAGTTTCTTTATTTAAAGGCAGATAAGAGTAACTCACATATTTGTTGTTTCTTGTTAGGATAAGTTGTGACCTGGATAGACCAATATAATCCAGACTTAAAAATTTTTATAAGGATATAAAGTTGCATCACTTAACACGGATGGCTGTAAACATTTTTTACATAGACAGGTTTGTTCGTTATCTGATCTTTCCTTTGCTGACCCAAGAAAATGCATGTGAAGGAAGGAGAGAGAGTTACTCTGCCCAAGGGGAGAGAGTTACACACTGCCCAAGGGAATCAGTAAACCACATTTTAACTAAGGAAGGCACACTGCCTCCTAGCATTTACACCTCTTTCAAATACTAATAACTAAGCAGTGAAGGACTCTCTTGTTGTGTGGCATGATTTTAATAAATTCCCACAAACCAGGTGTATCATTAAGAAGAAAATGACATGTAGACACGAGTTAAGAACATACAGCTGAAGGGAATACCTAGATACGTATTTGAAATATTTTATATTTTTTTTTTACATATTCCTGTATTTTATATGACAAAATTAAAAGCATTATTACTACATAATACATGTCTTTTTTCATTACCAGAAAATAGTCAATTTAATAATAACTAAATGAGGGGGAGGAGTCAAAAACATAGTCTCCTCCCATATTTTGAGAATCAAGGTCTTTTGTCATGATTTGTTAAGTTTAACCTAATTCATCTTCTGGAAGAAGCATAATCACGACAAACAGTGGCTTTCAGCTTTGGCAATTTCCCGTAACTACTCTAAAGTAACAGTGTGAATCAAAGTCCGGTTTTGGTGCATTCAGACACTTAGGAAATTAATTCCAGAGAAGACAGTAACTCCCCAGACAAGGTAACTTCATCTAGTTTTAGAAGAAAGCATTTTTAGAGAATGTGAATTCACTTTAACCTACTGAAAACCTCAGTCTCCTATGCTGCTAGGGACTTACTCTATGCTTTCATTTAGTATTATTTGGATTGAACAATTATCTTAGCACTTACAAATTTAAAATTATTTGCTCTTAACAAGAAGTCCTGCACTACGCATTTCCCTTATTTTCCTTCTTTCTTTTAAAAAGAAGCGTATCAATTTATGTCTTGCACAAGGTAACTTATCTTGCACAGATAATTTAATTTATTGGGACAATGGAGTATTAAACATTATGGAATAATAAACATAGTCTAGAGACTAAAATGCGCTCTTTAAAAATGACAAAACCCATTTTTAATATTTACCTTAGCCTGTAATCTGCACATTTTTTTAATGTGCATTTCGTAATGTTGTGCTTGGCTGGCATAAACGGTATAGAGCTGAGAAAAGGAAAACTTCAGGCAATAACTGCATTAGCTAATCTGATACCATGGGGCTGGAAATTTCTCAGCGATGAGACAATTAACAGAGGTCTTGGCACCACTCTTCATCTTTCTTTCATAAAGAAGTATCTGAAGACAATTTAGAAATTAGAAAAAATAAGCTGCTTGATGAGGCAGATAAACAGACTAATTGCAGTGGATTTCTCTAAAGCCTCTGTTACAGCTGATTTGCTGCTGCTGCCGCCGACTCATACACAACACCTAGGAAGGATGATTCGTTTTTCTTAAAGTGGATCCATTTACTCATTCCATTAAAGAATAAGTAAGTAGCTTTGTGATTATTCCTTTCCTTGAAGCAATTTTAAGTCTGAGGTCCCTCAGGGACTTAATTCAGACACCTCTTAGAGTTTATGAGTATGCTTCAGAGATAGAGTGATAAACTGCAGAATTAGTATTTTTCTGACATCTAACTTATATTCATAATTCATACAGATACAGTGGGTGATAAAAAAAAAATTGTATCATCTTTACACTTTAATGCCATTTCCAAAAAGCATTTTTCAACTTTTCATTTTGGCAAGAAGAGCTCACTTAAAGACCCACCCAGGCCCCTCAATCAGTGATGAACCTGACTGTGTGCACTTCTAAAATGAGCTTACTACACCTATTCTTTGCATTATGAATATATTTACAAGTACAAGTCCCAAAGATAGTGAAAGGGTAGTAACAGCTTAGAAATATTTTAACAGTGCTCCTCTGACAAGGCTTTCAGGACAATAAGGATTGATTTGAATATTTCTGCAACACATAATGAAGTCCTACAGCCACTTTCATCAGGACTTCATGTACCTGGAACTTTCCTCTTCTAGCAAGTTTAACATCCCAGCTCACTACTAGCCAGATATACCGCAAGAAGATTTTCTCAGTAATGCCACGTGGTCTAGCCAGGTAATTTGAAACAAAACCAGCCCATTTGATTTTTAAGAATTAACAGCTTTATGTTGAGAAAGCATATGACAATCCTTGCAATAAAATAAGATTTGAAAAATTTGTTCATTGGGATTACAAAGTAACAGAAGTCAGTAGGTTGTCTGCAAGAACTAAATTATTATCTTTGTCGTCTAGCTTCCAAGGCTTCAACAAATCAAATAACTACAGCACAGCCATTATGCAGTACTATATTCATATTAACAGCATTTACAAGAAACAAAAGAAAAATTCAAGAAGGATAAAATCCCACATAACGTCATAGAGGAAAAAAAAGAATTTCTTCAGGCTCTGAAGAAATACTGTTTAGCAGGAAAAACAAATAATGATTAAAAGAAAAAGACTAGGCTGATGAAGGCTTTACTAACAACAAGTGTATATAAATAATGCCATATTCCAGACAGGTGGTGTGGCTAAGAACATCACTGTACAACCACTGGTAACAGTTTTAAGAAGAAAACCACTGCCAAAAAGTCATCAAATGACCTGATAATTCAACAATTGCAATGACCTGATAATTCAACAACTGCAAGTAAGGTCCTCAAGAAGCTAACAAAGAGTGGAAAATGCCATTCCTGAACTTCCATGATATTTAGTCAGTTTCTTTCACTGAACAATGAAATTAATGACATAAAAATAGCAAGCACCAAAGCACTGAGGCACTCTGTGGATACTGAAAACAAGACTTCTTATAGTAAAGCCTATTGTTCCTTCTTCTGATAAAAGCATAATGCATTTTTGCCTTATCATGGAAATGATAGTGTTATAAAAGCCCATCAATTCAAGGCTATCTCAGAGAGGTCAGGCTGCAGACTGCAATTTAAGTTCAGGCAGGAAGGATAAACTGTTCCCAAGAGTAGGCCACGTTGTATTACATACACAACCCAAGAATGATTCATATGGCTTAAGAGGTTAGGAAGGATATCAGAAGTACGTATATTAACTGACAGATACTCTCAGATATGAGGGTGAAACACTTTTTTTTTTTTTTTTCCCCTTCAACAAATAGAACGATAAGGAAATGGAGGAGTAAGATATTACAGAATTAATTCCAAGGCAACTATGCAATTTAGATGACCTTAGTAAAAGGTAAAATATAGAAAGCCCATTGTAAAATTCAGTGTTGCACGGGCTATGACAATATGCATTCCAGGCTAAAATATAGTAGTGAAAACTACCAACATAAAATAAACTTTTGTTAACGGTAGTCCTTTTTTATCAGTGATAAAATCTCCTGTGACAAAAGAAAGATCCCAGATTTTAACTTAGTACACTTTCAGGACAAAACATTCCCAAAGCACAAAGTCACTATGAATATGTCAGATAAAGTTTTCCTGATAAAAGTACCTAATACTAAAGATACAGAAAAAAAAAATCATAGACAACTCACATGAAACATGATTAAAGGCTAATTGTGTGCAATATGAATTGGGTTCCAATTCACTTTTACAAAGCAATAATATTTATAACCTATGTAGAAACTCAAGTTTAATCCAAAACGATTCTGTGCATGTGTATACACACTTGCAGAAAACTAATAATATATTCTATATACATGAAATTTTTTGTCCCTTACAAAGGGTAAGAGTCTCAGCTGGTGCAGACTCATGCTTCCTCCACTATAATCAGAGTTAACTCAGTTCACATCAGCTGATAACCTGGAACTTTTTTTTAATCCTACTCAAATTCAGTACTATTGCTGCAATATTGCTGCATCTTGTTTTTTCAACCAAAGAACTCTTCAGCAAGTTGCTGAAACCTAGAGCATGAAATGCAACCTCTCATCGTCTAAAGTTACAGGCAGCTTCATTTACAAACATACAGCATTATCTGTTGTACAGTACTTGAAAATTTACCTTTCGGACTGAAGCCAAACGATTCATCATTAAAGACTCTTCTCTATCATCATCGTCATCCAAGTCCAACATAGGCATACTAAAGCTATCAATAATACTGCAGCACCTGGAGTTTTCATCCCTTGGATCAAAGGGATCCACAATTATTGGTTCAGTTCCTTTGATTTCACAGCGGCAGAAAGGACAGCCTTGGCCATCAGATTCCTACAGCAAGACAAAAAGTACATAAATTTTTCAAAATAAAAAATAGAAGTAACTTTAAAAGTAAGTCTTATGTCTTTCTACCAAAAAATGCCCTTAACAGGTCTCTAAGAGCTTTTACAGAAGCACTGGCAGAAAGAGGAAACAGACTAATAGATATTTAACTGCAGTAAATGGTAAAAAGACCGCACTTTTAAAGCTGTGTCCCTTCAAAAGATTAAGCTTCACTTAAAAATAACTGATTGAAACAACTATTGTCTCTACAGAGCATAAAAATTCTAATCATCTTAGTATTACAGGTCAGGAAGCAACACCTTGCCTTTTGAGATAACAATTTTCCTGTTTCTTTGGAGAAAAGAAAGCGAGGTGTTTAGACAGAGATAATGAAGTTTATTTATCTTTTGTATTAACTATAAAGTATTCAGTTTTCATTTTAAGTTAGAAAAAGCAGACGAGTTTTAGGGCATGCAGCTCTTATTCTGTGAAGAATATATACAGTACATCGTGGCTGCAACATTACCATCATTCAATGATACGCACATAGAACGTCTAAAGCTAAAAAAATTTTTTGACATGTTTAAGTAACAAACCAGGATTTTACTACATTTTCAATAAATTATGTAAAATAAGGAACTATTTTCACGTTACCAGAAACAAGAAATACTTGAATTTTAATTTCTAAGTGGTACAATATGTTAAATGATTTTCAAGCAGCCAGATTTCCATTCCTTTTACTCATTTCAGAAATATTTTTTCCTTGAAAGAAGTAATCAAAAAGCCTTTAAAGTAGATTTCAGACCACTAATGAACAAAAATAGCAGAGAGAAGTCTTTCAAGCACTTATAAAGAAATTTTTCCATGAAGAGGCACAATCTGGATTTGAATTTAAAAAAAAAAACAAACACAACAAAACAACACATCAAAAAGAGTCCTGAAGCTTTGAGAGATCAAGATAATTCAATCTGAACTCAGAAATCACATTGTGTCATATTTGCAATCAGGCAGACAGACAGCTAAAAAGATACGAACACCAAAATTAATTCTGAACAAGCTACCTATCCTGAAATATCATCAAGCAAGTACAGCTTTTTGATTTCTCAGATGTAAGGACAGCTTTAATTTTTTTCTAGTATTATTTCTATCTTGACACTTGCCAGTCTTACTAAACTGACAGATGATTTTACAGTCTACGGAAGAATTGTATCCCTGGGCCAAATAACTAAAAATGATGACTCCCAATAACAGTCATGTCTATTTACATGTTTAGTACTGGATTTTCATTTTGTACAGAAAGACACATGTACTCTGCTTTTAACAGTCTTGCATCCTAATTACAAAGACTAGCCAACATCACTAACTACCTCAAAGAACACCTCCAAATTATATGGACCTACTTAAGTAATCACTGTCAAGTGAACAGAAATCCTCCCTTACTCATACAATTCTTTACAGTTTCATTTTCTAAAAACTGCCTTACAGATGAAGCACAAAGCTTTTCATTTTCAAGGCTTTCTTTTATCTGTGTTGCCAAATAGTTCTGTACTAGCAGTTTCCCTCCTTTCTTTTCAAAAGCATTTTCACCAAAATATACTGGGTAAGCAATCACAGCAGCAGAGATTTGTATTCAGCAGTATGAATGCAACTGACAAATTAAAACTGAGATCTGAGATGTCTGTATGAATACACACCTTTGTCCATGCCCACAGAAGGGTTATTTAGAACACTGAAAGAGCAGCTGTTGTGACTATTCCAGTGCAGCATATATGCCCATATGCTTTTAGAATCAAGTCCTGACAAGTACTTTTTAGACAAGAATGGATTTCTATGGAAGAATCACAGAATGATACGGGGTTGGAAGGGACCTCTGGAGATCATCTAGTCCAATCCCCTGCCAAAGCAGGTCCACCTAGAGCAGGTTGCACAGGAATGTGTCCAGGCGGGTTTTGAACGTCTCCAGAGAAGGGGACTCCGCCACCTCCCTGGGCAGCCCATTCCAGTGCTCTGCCACCCTCAAAGTAAAGAAGTTCCTCCTCAAGTTTAGGTGAAACTTCTTATACTCAAGTTTGTGCCCATTTCCTCTTGTCCTATCCCTGGGAAAATGACATTTTACTCCTGTTGCATAATACAAAAATGAACCAGTTAAACCAAGTCTTACTAGAGAGACTGATCTCCATTAAGGTGAACAAGTGAACAACTCCATAAAGGTGAACAACTCTGAACTATTCTTAGTATTCTATGCAGATCTGATGTTGCTTACTCAATTTTTTTTTTTCTGCTTAGTGAAAACATCTGTATTGGACCTCTTGAGGCATGTCTAATGAGCCATTATGCTGCCAATTAAACACTAGCCCACCAGAAGCTCGCAACAGCTGATGCTGT
>KZ506976.1:24647-37111 GCA_002844005.1 Limosa lapponica baueri | reverse complement strand
ATAAAGAAGAAAGGAGCAGGGTGAAGGAGGCAGAATAAATTTAGTTTGAGAAGCACCTATGAGGGGAAAATCTGGAGTTGTAAAGAGGACTGACCTCTGCTTTTGGTTTTAAGTCAAATGCATGCGAAGTGTGCTGAACTAAAAGCACCAGTCCTCCCTTTTCCCACAGACTGGCATGTCCGTGGACAAAACACACCAACCTGTGTCATCTGTGTTTTTTGGAATATTCTGTAAATGACATTGAGAGATCAGAGTTTGCCCTCCATTCAATCTCTCACCCCAACAACCATCTAAAGCTAGGCGGTTTAGTGCTTTGCATATTAATAACATGAACCACAGAAATTCTAAGCTTATTTTTCCTTATTTCAGGTCATTTCATGGCTTGTACTACTGATTGAATTCTTCTCCCTCCAAAGACATCCTGTCTCCTTGTAAAACGCTGTCTAGTCAGTTATCCACGCCCAGCTGCTACCTGTCCTCTTCATACCTTTGTAATACATCATGAAGTGACTTGGGTGGCTGAATTGGCACCAAGTACCCAGCTTTCAATGCCTGCGTAGATATTGCACTCAGGAAATAGTTTTCACTTAGTAGCAGTCAGCAAATGGCCTTGGCAAGCCTACAAGTCCAGATTTTAATGACTCCTTGAACTTAATTTTTTCACGTATTTTAGTCCATAAAATGAAAAAGTTTACCATTTTAAATAGATACGTCCTTGAATCCTCTTAGTGAGTACCTGGAAAAGTAAACTTATACCCACGCTGTAAACAGGGATGTAACAGAGAAATCCATTGTCTTCTCTACTAACTGAACTATGACAGTACCTGCCACGCTGTAAGACAAGAAGTGCACATAAGGTGTCCACAAGGCTCTATCTTCACATCCTTGTCATTCTCTGCACAGATTTTACACAGCTGAAAAGTGGAACCCATTTCACAGTACAGTTCATACTGTTCCTGTAACAAATGAAAGCCAAGTGGTTATTATTTCTACTGTGACTGGTTCACAAAAAATATACTTAAGCATCAGTAGCAACAAACACTTCTGAGTCCCTCTGAGTCCCTTTTTCCAACATACTTTACTTATTAGTCAAGGAAACTATGGCTACTCATCTATTTAAAAGTCACACTAAGGTTACTGAAACAGCTCACTCTTCAGCTTCTTCAAACCTGTTATATACTAGAATACATGATACAAAAAAAAGTTTAAAATATCCATGCCTACTAAGTTCTCTACAGACTTCTCACATCACTACTATGTAAGGCATATATCCTGCTTTTCCTTGGTTGCAGTTAAGAGGGAGATAAAGAACCCATGGCCATAAGTGAGAAATTAAGTGATGAACGGGAAAAAAATGGGGATTTCCTTTTCCAAGCATGAGTTTAGGAATAATAAAAGTTACTGGAATGAAAACTTGCGAGTACAAGGGCTTTCTACCTATAGCAAGGATGTAATATGGTAGTATGGTTAACTGAAGTAAACAACCCTTGTGAAGGAAGCATAGCAAGAATATACCCCAGGATAACATGGCAACAGCCATGCACAATTCGTTCAGTACTTTGTATCCTTACAAGACTGAAAGGAAGGTGTAAGAACACCTTCAGGAGAAACGACTAAGCTATAAATCTTGAGTCTAGAACAGTTATCTACAATTAGGTATTGTAGGGAAACTTGCAATCAAATGCATTTGTGTATAAATAAAGCTTTTTTAGTCTTTGAAAAACAAAATCTGAAAGCTTGAAGTAAGTAGAATCCAGGTCATGGGAAAATAAGCAGCTACTGCTGAGTAAAGGGAGGGGAGATGAGGCTAATAAAAAGAGAAAACAAAAGACACAGCTCGTATCTGCAGCTGTAGTGAGTATGTACTAAAGTTTATGGTGGACCTCTTGCAAAGAGTCCACCTGCAGCAATCTAGCCTTGCAGCCACTTTTATACCATCTTTTTGTAGTTTAAGCAGCTCTAGTGACAGCTCTAAACTACTGGAGTTAGATATTACTGCATTAGCATTCACATAGTTCAGACTCTGCTGAATTACCACCAGAATTAACTAATAGTGTTCTCATAACTACAAGTTCAGAAGCAACTGGATTCATTTAATGAATTTGAAATACAACACGACTGGCTTGTGAAGAACAAGGTAATCACTGAGAATGTATAAGCTGCTTTTCTTTTCCTTGAGAAAAAGCAAGGATATGGGGCTAGAAAATCGTTCCGTGCAACACAAATATTTGATATCTTTGCATTATTCTTTTACTGCTATTTCAAGACTGGAGGGAAAAGCCAGATAAGTGGAAGTATTCACACTTTCTTCAGGTAATTGTGTTAGGAATTCTCTTACTTACGAGACAGATATTACCATAATGGTATTCCTGATAATACCATAGATGGTAATGAATACTTCTTTTCTAAAAATATTTCTGGAGGTGGAATGCACTTAGAGCACTCAAAATTACAGAAGATTCAGTAGGTTATCCTGTCTGCTCTGTAGAAATGGAAGGCCATCTGAAACAGTATGGCTTGTATCTAGTTTGATGTCTTTCCTTGATCACATCCTCAAGTCTCTCAGATGCTTTTGTCAGGAAAAATGCTCTACTCTGTATACCTTAACCTCCTAGTGTTAATTTCAGCACCGTTTTTAATCAAGTATTTCTCCTGCGCTGGCTACTTCTTACTACTTGAGTATCAAACATCTGCACATTAGTTCAACACATCATCACTTAACAAGACCACAAACACAAATATTCTAATTTTCTCTGCAAAGTGATTCCCTTTAGGCACTTATTTTTTTCTGTTGCTTTTCCCTGATCTCTCTTTTAATCTGCACAATGGACAAAGAAGAAAGCAGAGACCCCCTGGAACCAACATCTTTGGATACAAATTATACTTTTCCTCCTGGATCTGTCAAGAACCGTACCATTCCTATTCAGGCTTCAAAACTATCATCTGATCTTGATTTTATTTCTGTATTCCCATCTCCTATTTCCAAGGAAACACCAAGCTACATAAACCTGTAACATAAATATCAAAAAAATCTTTAATAACCATTAACACGTTTCTCACTTGGAAGAGGCTTAGAATAAACAAAACTTTCCAAGACATGCCGTCTGCGTCACCATCAGCTCTGGAGTTTAAAGAATTATTATCTTGTTCTTCATCTAAGCCCTTCAATCAACAACATATTTTCACTCTTATGAATTTATTTCTCACATTTTAATAAAAGCTTATTATCACTGCTAGATGAGATACTAAGGGAAGTGAAGATTACAAAATAACTGACAAACCCTGCAACATACCTGCGTGACTTTTATGTGATCATGTGGTGTGGGTTCACATAATCCTGTCAAATCAGGATTATAACTTCGTCCATCTGGGAATAGATAGCTGCATCACAAGAAGATTGTTATAAATATCGACATTTTAGCATTATTAGCTAAATAATACCTATGAAATTTCAAAAGGGCAGAATAAATTACAGCAGACATGAAGTAAAATGCATCATCTTTCCGCAGCTATCCTTCTCGTCTTTTGGGTGCAACTGAATTGCTGCATATGCATTTTGGTACATGCTCAAATCCATTTATCAAAGCACAGGAAAGATTTTGATATCACTTGCACAGCTACAAGCAGAATGCTCCTGAGCTTTAGTTAGCAGATAATATTCTGTAGAGCTACCCCAGAAAGTTATTTTAGATCTTCATTTTACAGTGAGCTTATAGCTGCATACGCTCCCAGTGATCTGTCCACTGCGAGCATCATGCTCAGTGACTCTGGGCTATTTTAAGCAATGGAACAGAATACAAAGTAACACTCATTTATGCATATCTGTGTATAATGATATACATAATATTATTTATGTGTCATAGTATTAGATATGTGTATAGCTGCGTATATTATGACATATATAAATCTGTGTATATTATGACAAGAATCAGCACTGAGAATGCCAGATGTAGACCCGTCTTTAAGCAAGAACTGGTGGGGGGTGTTTCAATCTCCACACAAATAATAATTTGTGGGAAATAAATAATAGGTTAAATGATATTACAGAGACCCTAAGTTTTTCTGTATTCAGATTTATGTTACCTCTAACTTGAAAACAGTTTCTTGAAAGTTGTGTTATTAAGTCATGCTATGAGGAAGTTATATTTACATAGGGTACAAAAACTTCACTCTGCATTAAATATTCTCAGCTCTAGTTTTTGTCAAATAGAAACACTACCATAATAAGTGTGTTTTTTATTACAGGTATGAAATCATCATACCTGGAAAAAAAATAGTGGACTGTGGAGAACTGAGAAAAATGGCAAGATTGTAAAGGGTTTCTCAATCATTTTTTGAAGACTGATCAATTTACCTGTTTGGTTGGGGTTTTTTTCTCATTACGATCATGTGAATTTATCAAAACATGTATCCCAGTGAAAACGTTTTGACAGCAAAAATCTGTCTGTTACTTCAGCCAACCTAGTAAAAATGCACTACTGCCCCCTGTAAACTTAGATTCTCTTATAATTATAAATCTTTTCAGTAAACTATTAGAACCTGGAAAATGTTCTGGCTGCACTATATATAAAAAAGCAATTACAAAGCTTTCAAATCATTGTCCAGAGTTAGACACATGAGTAACCGACGGTAGTAATTGTTCAATAAGCTTAAGTGCATTTGGGACTCTTGGGCGGGTAGCAGGGGGAAGAGAAGGAAGGAATCAGTGTGACAGCTGCCTGATTTTATTTTCTCCTGGAATTTATCTGCTACAAGATATGGTTTTGGTTAACTTTGGTTAATGGAATTACCTGGAAATAAGTGTTTTTCAAATGAATAAAAGGAATGGTCCTTAAGCTCCGAAGGAATGCTAAACATCATATCCAGATTTTCTGTTCTAAAGATCTTCAATAACTACCCATATAAGTATTAGAAGAACAAAGAAATCAAACTATCAGACCTATGGAGACTATAGAAATTTGTACTCACAATCCTTCCCGGCTGCCATCAATCAAAGCTTGAAACAGAGGCTTATTGTGAGGTATTGTCTGCAGTATGTTCCCATCACCAGTCACGTATCCAATGGCCCACTGTCCCAAACGAGTGCAACTCAGTCTGAAAATGTAGCTTGAGAGAAACAGGATGAATAAAAAGTCAGTGTTAATCAGAGAGCAAGGATGGCCTCTGATTAAGACATTGAATTAGGTCTCTGAAGATCTGGGTCAGATTCCCAATCTTGCCATCTTTGTATAACCTTAAATAAACCTGCATCTTTCACGCTGCCAGTTCTGCATGGGCAGAAATAAGGTAACAGTAGCACCCTACCCCAACTTTTGATTTGCTTCCTTTTTGGTTCCCAAAGTGAAAGCTGCACATCCACTGTGAATAGTCCTATTACGTACATTTAGACATGCTCGTAAACCTTTTCAAGACCAGTGTATTGTTAAGTCTCCATAGTTACAACATACACCTTTTGTGCATACACAGGCCAATAACCTGAATGAATGGAAGGGAAATATAAAACATCTTTAGATGCAACAGAAATGTGAATGATAAATAATTTCAAACTGCTCTACTAGTAATGTTAATTTCGTGTGTACCAGAGGAGGTGAACAGGACAGAAGAAATAACACTTCTACTTCAGAAAATACCAGATAATACCAACTCAACTGGACTTAAATTTAAATACTTCTGTGTGTTACAGTGATAGCTGGGAATATATGTAATGTAGACGGAGAGCGCAGTAGAAAAAAAGGGAAGATTGCAGGCAATAGTATCAGGCATGTTTAGTTCTTCTTAGTAAAAACTCTACTCCCTTTAACGTCAGACATCGTCTCATATGCAAAAACATCATTCAAAAAGGCATCCCACAGTGAAATACCGCAAACTCAATTTTGTATTATAGAGCAGCTTTTCTTAATTATACATAAATAATTTATTTCCATCCAAACTGTTTAAAATGAGAAATCTTAGCCGCCTTGTCATGACTCTTACAAACTTCAATAGGGCCAACATTACATTGAAGTAGTAGCTATTCATTTGAACAGAATCTTGTAATTTCCAGGATGTTTTAGACTGATTAAAGAAGCAATTTCACTTCATATTATCTCCTCTTTCATACTCCAGCATTTCACCTAAGCAATTCAGAAAGTCATTTTCTGATATGCAATAGAAAGTTATCTTAAAACTAACTCTCTATTTACAAGGAACATAAAGGCAACTTTGGATAATATCTCTATCATTTCTATTTTATAATCACAGAATCAGAATCAATAATAGAGAAAATGCTAAGTATAGCAAGCACTCTCAAAATCAACCTAGTTATCTGACTTCCATAGTTCACGAGTGCCAAGCTGAAAATCAGTGTTATTGTATGGGAACCACAAGATTCTTGTATATATGCACTTGACCAGGCACGTAACTTAACAAGATACAGTATACTGTTTGCTAAAAGTCAAAAGAAACCAAGTACAGAATATGGGTACAATTGTTGCTAGACTTCTCTAACAAGTTTCAAAATGATGCTCTTTTAACTGTATATTTATGTGATCCTGCAGCAAAGGTAGACAACTAGACATTAGAGAAAAAAAATCACAACTGAAAGGTAAAGCTAGCAAAATAAAATTTAACTAATACAGGATTATTAAATCCATTAATGAATTTTTATTTCTCCAATTTGAATGAAGAAAAAAAATAGGACAACCAGCATAAATGCTAGAAGTTCAGTTTGAATAATTCAGTAAGTAAAGCACCACACAGAAATTATTTAACACTCTACATGTCATGATATTTCTCTGACAGACTGCTTTTTTAGGTGCAGAGTTTGTGACATAGAATAATTACGGCCAAAGGAAAAAAAAGAACATAAAAGGAACACGTAAGAACTGATCAAATTCATATTTTAAGTGTCCTACCACGAAAGATTAGTTTTACTTTATTATTAAGCAACAATTCAATGCAAATTTTGGAAAGCAAATTATGTTTTCAAATATGCTTTTCAAGAATGCATTGCTTGGTGTACCTAATTCAGAAGAGAAAAGGAAAAGCAACGTAATTTCAATTATTTTATTCTGTTTATTTGTGTTTATTTAGACCTTGGTGTGCTAATAGAGTATTTTTTTGCTTCATAGCACCGGAGAAGAATTATGGCATAAAAATCCAATCATGGTCAGCATTTGTTGCATGTGGGAAAGTTCTGAGCTTTAGTATTAAACTATTTTTAAAAATGCATTTTGATAGAAATAAAATCACAAATGTAAAAAAAAAAACCCACCCTACTACTCTGATTCACTCTGTTATAAAAAAAGCCAAGAATTCACTCCTTCAGTATTGCAGTAAGTCTAAGTATCATCTAAGTATGAACTTAGAATAATTATGTAGCTTCTGAGATGACAAGTTTATTTGGAAAGCAATAAACAGCAAAAACTCTTACCTCCCTGGCTTAGTGCTGTATTTTTGCAACCTCGCTTTCACTTCATCATATGTCAAGAATGCCATATATCCAGGATGCGTCACAGCTAAGAAGTTCCAGTTCCTTAAGATTGAACCCCACGGCTAAAAAGAGAAGACAAACAATTAAATGGATGCAGCCAGGGAGTTACACATTTTTAATAAAACTCAAGTCAATTTGTCAGAGAGATCTACAGTGTTTTAGGCCCAGCTGAAAAATACTCACTTTTGGGTAGAAGATCAAGTGTAAATTTTTGGATAAAGATTTTGAGGAGCTTGGAATTTAGGGGATCTCCTATTTGTAGTTACATAAAATATTAAACATCATGTTTAGTTAGAACCTAGAGAGTATGGCTCCATGATGGTTTAATAAAAACACAATTAAGTCTATTCTTCAGAGGTCCTGAGGCACTTTCATAGTTAATGATAAATAACACTAACAAACGAAGCCTCATAAAGCCACTAATTTGATCTGTCATTCCTTTTCTTAATCTCTATTTCTTGATTTCTTCAGTTACCATAATGGTAATACATCCAGAAAACAAACCAAATACTGACAGCGCTTCATCACAGTCTTTGCTGACCTGAAGAGCAAATGCTTCAGAAAACTCAGTTAAAAAATGCCTGATATGCTGTCGCTTCGAACAATACAGAACAGTCCTTTTAGTCTAAATGAAGGATGTTTTTTAAGTAGTGGATTAATACAAATGTATTAAGTGTTCATTGCCCACATTTGGAGAGACAAGAAACTTCCTCTGAATGGTTTGGAGACTTCTTTATGTATTTGTCAAAAAATCAAGGCAGACGAAGTTAAGCGACACAAGAGAAGAGACTTGTGCTCTTCCATGCCCTGCAAATTCCCTTTGAAAGGACTTATAAGGGCTAGTAAGGGAGAGATGAAATGCCTGTGTGACACACTTGAGCAGAGTATCCTAACAGTTCTGCCTGAGATTATGATACATTTCCCAGGCAAACCCCAACCAGTACTTAACCATGGATGAACACCTCTTTCATTTTAAAATTAATATCTCTTCAAAACAGACACATGGAATGGAACAGTAAGGTTTTGGCACAGAGGCCATAAAAGAACCTCAGGTGTTCAAATTTGTACAGAAGAAAGGAGAAAAATTCACTATCCTAGATGCAACACTGCATCTTGCCAGCTCCTTTCTGCACCCTCAAAGACAGATGCCAGGAGCCCTCATCACATGAAAAATATTAGTTGCCCTAACTAGAGAAAAAAAAGGGAGTTGACTCTTCCCCCTCCACCACACTGGCACTTCCTTCACAAAACCACAATGTTCCTTCTCCTGTTGTATTACTCAAGTGCATGCATATAAATCAAAAACGATGATCAAATACTCAGTACTTCAACGTTTTGTTGGACCATGGTTATAGAAAGGCTTGCTACAAGTACATTATAAAACAAACTCAAATAGCGTGCAAATTCACCAGTTAATCACAACCATCAAGCTTCTAAGTTGACAGTAGACAGTATCTTCTTCAAATGCTTGGAGTCTCTACATGTAGAGTAGCACACTACTGCTATACCTAGAAAATGATGTGACAGTACAACTCAAAAATCAAAGGGCCAGAACTCATAGCTTGCCTTGTGCACATAGAGTATTACAAAAGCAGAAATGTTAAATGGCAAAAGATTTGTATGCTTTCTCTCCTACGGAAATATTTTTGCATAAAAGGACAACTTCACTGAACATGTTAATAGTGAAAGAATGAAGTTCCTTTCCTTCAAAGCATCTACATATTCTGCTGTGCTAACTTTATTTCTGAGGAGAGAACACAGCACTTTGAGCTGTGGATGCATACAAGGGGAGGCAGGGGGAGCAACTTCCCTTTTACAGGACCTCCATAAAAAGTAGTCTTGCTTTCTTCTGTGAATAAGCATCATTATAAACATAGCTTTTCTGTAACACAAGCCACAGTTGGCAAAACAGTATTTTGATCACTTAAACAACTGGGATTTTCTCGCCGTGGGTGTACGCACACATAGTTACAGAAGCTGTTTAAAAACTAGAGAAGTAAAATGTAACTGCTGGGAGAGGTTCTCAGATCAAGTTCAGTGCAAGTTCACTTCAACAGTTACGAAGCTATTGCACAAGCTGGTAATCTGTTTGGCAAAAATTCACCCCCTGCTTCTTTGTTAAATTAGAAGTTAATCCTAACCAGTCTTCTCTCCTTATGTGTATCAGTACTGCTGATCCCCCTTTTCGAGCCCGAGGGACAGTAAGGAACCAAACCAGCAACGGCCTCACAAAGAAACGAATGCAAAGAGATATTCATTGGCTTTCAGAACAAGGGAAATACATCTCATTTGAGGCTTCTGTCTTGAAGTTTAATGCAACCTATAGGACCCCATGTAAGGTCAGAACAAACTGTTACTTCCCAAATCGCTCCATCTCATTTAATTTTATATTCGACGTACAAATTAAAAACAAACACACCAACCCTGTTATTATTTGTAAGCAGAATGCTTAGGGGGAAAAATCCTACAGAAAGGAACCTTAAATAAATGCATTTTATAGTGAAGTATGTTGCAGCCGACGTATCTCAGACATTTTGAGTCAAGTCTGAGATCAAGATCTGGGCTTGATTACTAACCTGACCACCATATTAGTTTGCCAAATACTGAATAAAAGGGAGAAACCTTGGCAGAGTAGAAACTGATCCTAAGGCAGCACTGCTCAGACAGAAATGCTTGATATGTGTGTTTTAATAAGTGACCAATGTTTGTGGTTATATTAAACAGAGAAATTACTTACACAATAACATTTCCAAATTTGATACGGTTTTGACTCAGAACGGAGAAGAGATGATCAAAATCAAAACTCTGTAAACTAAAACCATTAATCACCTGCTGCCAAATCTTAATATCAACTTCGTAATGGCACCCTTTTCCGTAACAGCAAAACCAAGAAAGCTAAACCAAGATTATCACAGAATAACATGGAAGACAGAACAAACGTATGGCCCAGGCTTTGACATGAAATTGGTGTATATCTCTGAAGGTCTAAATAAAATGCACAGTTTATTTCTGAATTCTAGTGTTTCAGTTATCTCAGTTTTTCCCAAAAATCTGCTTCCTTGACCCATAGGTACTAGCCTCAGGGCACTAAGCTTCTCAAATTCACACAAGTCTCTAAAATGTTCAAATCTTACCTGAAATAATCTAGTGAAGATATCAAATTCAAAAATTGAAATGTAGTCATTGCAGGTCAAGTCAATAGTAGATTTAAGAGCCATTGCTTCCAAACCAGAGCTTATCTGATGAACTTCATGAAGGCACTGCCTGAACACTTTCCATGGCACTATAGTTCTGTGAGAGGGGTAGAAATAATAAGTGTAATAAAACCACATATTTAAGAAGCAGAACGTTAATTTCAATTCTCTACAGATGAAAAAAAATCCAAACCAAACAAAAAACCCCGAGTTTTCTGAAAGCAGCCTAAGCAAATGAAAGAACAGTTTACCTTCCTTTAAACATAGTCAAACACAGTGTCATTTATTTTACAACCATAAATATTCAAGCTTCCTTAGAAGGACAAGAAAAAGAACACTGCAGAAACACATATTCTACCAAGCAGGTGTAGCAATCAGCCTCAAACCTTCTCAAAGATAATGTGAAGGACCAGCTCTGTGCTTGATAAAGAGCTCCTTTCTTCATAGCCTCTCGTCTCACAGTGATAAGCATCAATTTAGTATCTGCTGTGATGACATTTTTTATAGCTAAAGCTCATAAACACTGGTCAACTAAACTGACAGCAGTCAAGCAGATACCACCAATACTGATCCAAGGCCTGTCATAGCCCATGACAGTTACATGCATATTAGAAGACACGTCTTATCAGATCTTCACCTTCACACATTCTTGTAAGATGAGGAGTATTTTCAGACAGCAGTGAATGTGGGAAAAGGTGGGAAATCAGGATAGAAGGAAATTAAAATGATCTTCTCTAATACAAAGCCAGGTTCTGTCAAATTCAGTTTCTATTTGCATAGTTGGAGATAATACACGTTACTTATTTTGCCAACCAAGTGCTTATATTTGGAATCTGATCACTTGGTAGTGCTGATCACTTAGAAGTGCTCTATTTTATCACTCTCAAAACTATGAGAAATTGTTCAATAATAGCAATTTTTCTTCTCATGTCACTAGGGTCAAATTCAGATTTTGCAAAACCGTAACACCGTCTCTTAAAAAGGTTCTGCCTCACATTGAGAGCAGACTATTTGATATTTTAGAAACATTAATTAAACAAAATATAACCAACATATAGCTATTAAACAATATATAACTGTTTTCAGGACTTAACGAGTTCTCACACATTCGTAGTAATATTTTGTTAATAACTGATAAAATGACAAAAGACAGAGGCCTCACAAGCTCATCGATATTTCTTGCAATTTTTATTACTTCACATTGACTTATTTTTGTAAGAGCCAAAATGTTTTATTACATTTTTTCTAACTACTTTCTTATGCAGAAATGCATATTACTTGATAGTACACTAAAAAAAAAAAAAAAGACTGACTGCATTAAGTTGGTCCTGCATAATAAATATTCTGCAGTTAACCTAAATTAAAACAAATAGTAATTTGAAGTACAACACCAAAGACATGCTCCTGTATTTCTAATCCATCAGGCATTCACTACATTTGTAAGTGCAAAGAAATCTACTTGTTACTTGGAGGCTTATATGGAGAAAGTCATAAATGATAAAATGTGAAGTTTAATAGATCTCAGCAGATACTCTCATCTGCGTATGAAAAACAGGAAACCACAAAGAGCTGAAGAGAGATACCACATCAGATGCCATTTAAGAAAGAATGCACATCAAATTCTGATTATGGTAAAGAGAGAATGAAATATTTCACTAAGTTCAGAGAACATAGTTGGAAAATGTCAGTGCTTTTGTGGTTGTTAAAGTGCCTATTGCTTATTTAGTTCCTGTAACTGTGGCTGTAAAACATCTTCTGCTTCTCTATGTAAAGCACCCTAAACAGTTACGGCACTGTGA
>KZ506975.1:86344-110239 GCA_002844005.1 Limosa lapponica baueri | reverse complement strand
AATGTGTTAAGGGGAAAAACAGTAAGAAGGAAAGAGCGGTGTGTTATCCTCTCTCACACTTCTGCAGATCATTACATAAATGAATATAAAAGAACTCTCTTTTACAGAAGTCATTCTAGGACAAATAAATTAAAATTCTGATTCAATAAGAAACAGAAGGGATGGCTGTGATGCAGTTCTGCAACTATATGCAGAATAATTAAAGAACTATCCCAAAAGCAAATAATGCAGTACTTCAGTTTTCCCAAAGTCCCCATAAATCTATCTTGTGACAGTATTGTTTACCAAACATCATGCCTTAAAATTTACAGTATCCAAAATATAAAGCCACATTTGTTTTACTAAATATTGTTCATCCTGCTACTACTGTTTTAGTTTGAAAAGACACACGAGACAAAACATATCAGATTCAACTCTGCAGCGACTCCACAATAGTTTTATACATTACATCAGGGACAAATCCTGCCCCTCAGGATTTGTGAGCAGTCAAGCCAAAAAAAACCCCAATCCTATATATCATCAGCCATACAGGCACACAGACAGAATTCATCTACACCTGCCCAGAAGCAACCTGACCTAGGAAAAGGCACCAATCCCTTGGAGGGTCTGAGAAGGTTGGTGTGTACTCACACATGGTCACAGTGGCCCATTGCCTGCTCTGCACGTGTACTGCTGTGAAAGGGCACGGAGCCCAGCACAGTCTCGGGCTGTAGCTGTGGAGAGCAGGGTACCAAAGCACTCCCTGCCTCAGGTGTGCTGCTCTCAGGCATCAGACAGAAGATGCTGCTTTATCACCAGCAAACTGAGCCTGCCCAGACATCTAAAACGGCGGTGAACATGGCAGCTTCCACTGCTGGTGCTCCTCAGGGCCCCAGCTGCCATCCGCAGGCACCTAACAATGCTCCCAAGCAACCCACATGGAATTTATAATGTAATAAGTCAATACAAGTGACTAGACCTTTTGTGGACAAGTTATATTAAACTATACCAACAAGTTACACTCCAATCTCACTGTAACATAGTTCAAACCCATGTTTCATATTTACCACAAGAAAAACTGTTCATGTAAGTCTTCATATGAGCAAACTCCACATCCTAGCAGACTTAAAGATCTCCTATATGTAAACACTAACCCCATCAGAACCTTCAGTAAATTCCAAATCATCTTTGGTCACTTCTGAGACTAATAGATAGTCAGTCCATCCCTGTCTACACTAGTTTAGCTCAGGTACTTCAAATACCCTTTTTGAGCCCAAAGGCTTACCCAGCAGTCTAACTCTGCAGAACAATGAAGCTTTAGCTAATTATGCTAATTAATTAAACTAATTAGGCAGCTTCAGCTAATGCATGTAAATGCAGCTGGTTGCAGAATATTTCATCTTAAAAGGCTAACATAATTCAGCATGACTGAAGGCAAACAGTCACTTTTAGAGTAAGTGTTAACAAACAGCTGTAGTGGGTTGTTTTGCACAGGAAGCTGTTGCTGTCTCATACTCCCACAGAGAAATGCTCAGGGGACTCAGCAGTACTTAACAAATGGAAAAGACTAAGCTCAGCTCCAGGACAGCGAAAGCGGAACTTTCATGTCTACCTACCATGTGTGCCTGGCTGTCCAGAAAATTCCCAGCAGAATTTCACAGTCAACACTGAAGTCTAAACTGTGATATTACTGCTATCACCCAGCTAGCTTTACCCTGAAAAAAACCTAAGTCTGGTTTTGCCTTTGAACAGGCAGAAGTCACAACAGTAACAGAGTCACGGGTCTATTTTGCCTTACAGGCCACAAATAACTTATTCAAGCTTCGCAAGCTAAACGATCAATACGGAATTAGCATGATATAATACACTTTTGGCTTACATATTCAATCCCTTTTGGAGTAGGATAAGTACTTCAGTGTTAAAAATGAATTAACATATCTTTGATTTTGCTAACAAAGATTAGCTATGGATTACGAGTGTCCCTTGAAAGTCCAAAGGCCTGAAACATAACTTCTATTACTAGGCTGAGCTTCAGGTAATAGATTCATTTGAAATCTGTCCATTTTACATTCCGGTAAGCCATTCATATTTGCAACATATAGCTCTTCCTCATCTTGCTGCATAAAAGCACTCATTAAGAAGAAACTAAAAAAAAACCAAAACAATATTAGAGTGGATGAGCATAAGGCTAGAGAAAATGTCAGAAGGAATATCCAAGTAAACTCTGACCTATATTCACTTTGGGTAATTACTAGAAGGATGAAAGGCCAGCTGCCTTTAAAACTAGAACTTGAGATCATGTATTTTGGTAAAAAAGGTACTGAGATCTTAACAAGAAAGAATTCAACATGACAAATGACAGTTATGATTAAATAAAACTAAGAGCAGCAGCATACTGGCAGCCTATCCCATTTTTGCTTGCTGTTTATCTTATTTCCTCGTCATTAAGGAAATACCTCTTTTCCCTACATGGGACTGTGGTGACATTTGACAAAGTAATTAAGAGAAGGACGATCATGATCAGCTGCCTTTGCCCTGTTACCAAACACAGTCAATACACAGTTCATGACTCCAGCAGATGTTCGCGCTTTACAGACTTACTGGGAACCTAAGGTCTTACTTTTTCTGTCCTTCCTGTAATACATGGAAAACAGAGTCTAAACAGAGAAACCACTGAATTATTAGCAGCAAGTATTAACCCATCCGGCACAATCCACTATACAAATAGACCAAAAAAATGAAGTCTGCCCAACAGCTTTATTTCTACAAATCCAGAATGATTTTGGTACAGGCAGGCTTGAACTCTCTTGACAAACGGAAGAAAAGCTAGTTGCAGCAAAGGACTCTGTCAGGGCTGTTTACTTCTCATCCATCACTCGCTACCCCTTCCAGTTAATACTTGGCTGAAATAATCCTGCTCAGAAAACATGAATCTACAGTGCACAGGACAGAGGGTCACACATTTTAAGGAGGCAGAGGCAAACCCTGACTCTGAAGCAGCATTCATCAGTTCCCCCCAGCCCTCACATCCTCGTTTCTGCCTCTGCTCCATCTCTAATGCTGCTTATGCCACCCATCTTTGTATGACCGTGGACATATCACAGGACTAATTGAAGTCCAAGCTAATCCTTCTCATACAAAGAGAGATTTTGTGTGTACCTTTACAGGAGGAAGGTAGTCCAGATTTAAAATTAACTGCTTAAAAGAGGCTTTTTAAAAAAAAAAAAAAACACACCACCATAACCAGTTTAAACTGCTTGCAAAATGAGGACTTAATTCTGATACAAACTATTTCAGCTAACACAGTGAAAGTACAGTAGTTAAAACCCAATTTGACAAAAGTATCTTTAGTCATGCAAGAATGCAATCTCACTGAGCAGCTGTGAGGGCTTGCAGGATATACAGCTCCTGGGCAAACTCTTCCTCACCCTGACAATCAATTCCTAGACTTCAAACACAGGAGGGTTGCCTACACAACAGAAAACCACCTGGGCACCACAAATATATCAGAGACTGGTTACAAAAACTGCGGCCAGATACCAGCTAAGGATTCTCACCTCTTCCCCGTGAGGAAGAGGATGAGAAGGAAAAATTAACAGATGAGGGTTTACACACCAGAGAGATTCTGCTGGAAGCCTGGGCCAGGTTTCATCAGAAACCAGAAGTTTACTCAACCTGGAAGAAGCCAAATAAAATATTTCAGACTCTTAATTTTAATCAGAAAATATCCAACAACCTCTAGACCCGAATACACCATGGTGAAAAATCCCACCTCTTCAGGTGAGGGTTTGGGCTTCACCTCTCCTGCTTGCATTTACAAATGCTTAAGTCTTCAGCCATGATAAAAAAAAATAAAATCTTGCTATTCTATTTTTTCTATGCACCCTGTCTCACACTATCACAACCACCTAAACACCTTAACTGTGAAGAATCTGCCAGATTGTACAAAGCCTAAAGCAACTAGTGCCAAGGTGGTCTCTGCTGCATTTCAAAACCCTTTTTCAGATGAAGAATTTTGACAAGGAGAATTTCTAAAGGCCAGCACTTTAGGATATTTTGCAAACAGTAAGATGAATGCAACTTTTAATGCAAGACAGCGATTGAAACCTTAGTCAACTATGGATTCCACATAAAACACAAGCTAAAATAAAGTACTGTATGTTTATTCTAGTAACACCATTGGTCAAAAATAGTAAGTGCACTCTCTCCATGAGAACTTGTAGAAACAAACCACTGTCATTCAACAGTTCAGAAACTTCTCTAGTTTTAAGTCAGGATTTCTAACAAACAGCTATGTAATCAGTAACTATGCCAGTATGTTTCACATCGTGACTTGACTCCTAATGTACCTGATCGCTATCTTATCTTAGTTAAAATCCAGGTTTAATAAGAAGGGAAAGTGCTGTTTATGCTAATGCTTGAGAATGTTCTAAAGAAACACATTACTGTTGAAATAGCTTTAACTCTTGTAGTTCCCAACTGCAAAGCCCAATTCAGAAATACTACTTCTTACAGACAGAAATCTGTTCTTGAGTTTTGATGCATGAGGGTACCAGAAAAGAGAGGAAGTATACAGGTAAGGAAGAAAATGGACAGAAAGGAGACACATGAGCAGAACCCTTCCATACTCTTACCTTATTCCAAAGGTATTTAAAAATAATTTGCAGGTAAAATATGCCTTTCTTCATCCAAAGATGATCAAGGGAATGAAGCACCTCTCTTATGAGGAAAGGCTGAAAGACCTGTGTCTGTTTAGCCTGGAGAAGAGAAGACTGAGAGGGGATCTCATCAATGCTTATAAATATCTAAAGGGCAGGTGTCAAGAGGATGGGGTCAGGCCCTTCTCAGTGGTGCCCAGTGACAGGACAAGGGGCAACTGGAACACAGGAAGTTCCGTCTGAACATGCAGAAAAGCTTCTTTACTTTGAGGGTGGCAGAGCACTGGAACAGGCTGCCCAGAGAGGCTGTGGAGTCTTCTTCTCTGGAGATATTAAAAACCCACCTGGATGCATTCCTGTCCAACCTGCTCTGGGTGAACATGCTTTGGCAGGGGGGTTGGACTAGACGATCTCCAGAGGCCCCTTCGAACACCTACAATTCTGTGATTCTTTCTACATGATTTTAAATGCTCACAATTTCAGTATATTAGCTACCTTTTTAATAACTCAATATACCAAAATATGCATTTGGGGTATGGAAAGGGGTGAAGAAAAGGACTAATTTACATTACTTGCTAGACAGAAACGAGTCTGGCAGCTAACCTTAAAATTCTTGGACTGTAATAGAAAGTAAGAGAAAAAAAATTATTTATGTGACTCTGGCTGTTGTAGCCCAACTACTTCATTTTAGTTGTAATTAATTTCCAGCAACAAAAGAAGATACAAAGGGCTACATATGTATTCTTTAATGTACAAGATTATAATTAATATAATGTCTGTTTTAAATTTACTGTTATCATCTATTAAAGAATAACTAATTTTACAGCTTTCTAACCTGCAACTTTTAAGCTCTAAATCACTGACCATAACTAATAAGCAGTGTAATAGCATGAGTATCTGAAGTAAAACCACAGACTGCAATTTTGTTGATTGTAAATCATGATCATTTTTAATGCAAAAGCAACAGCAAATCTCTGTAATTACTGGGTGCATTTTGAATCACTTTTATGATTACTGCTCCATACCCATTAAAAATCCAAAACACTGAACTGAGCAGGGTATAAAACTAGAATTATGACACACTACAAGCTATAATTGAAATCCATAAATTTCCTTACTAGTGTTCAAAATTATTTTGTTGCCAAGAATTGCAGCCCTGCAGAATTGACTTTAAAAACATTTACTTTATCTCAGAGAGTGGTAGTGGCAGGGACAGTAGTAGTTGCTTTGGGGTATTTAAAAAAAAGAATTAAAAATGGCAAGGATCAGATTTGGCACTCCTGTAATGCACATGACTATCAAAATAACCAATTTTAAAAAAATCTCCTTTAAGTGCTATAGGTAAAAACAGAACAGGACAGCAGTGGTATTTGTGCAGTTTGGACCTGTAATTAAAAACTTCAAGACACAGCTTATAACACCTGGTATGACTTACCACCTACAGCACTGCCCAAGAACATTCCACAGAGTAGTAAAACACTGTATATGAATTTCTTTAAAAAAAAAAAAGAAACTGCCCACAGACTATTTGTGCAATCTACCGCATTTCTTTGGTAATAAAGAGAAAATTGGCTTCTAGAAATATTTGTTTTCTAGGAAGGGTGGAAAGGAAATCAGAAAAATTAAATATCTCACAACAGCAAAAGGTTTTAATGTTTCTAGATATATGAAAGTGTATGCTAGCTAGACATCTCACAGAATACTAGAATAAAAACTCAACTGGAATAAACCCACATTCAAAAAAGGGATAATACAAACTTAGATGGGTGCAGGAAAGGGATATCAGGGTTCCCATGGATTTGGACAATCCAATTTACAAGGAGAGACTGCAGGAGCTTTCCTTGTTTCAGCTATCAGAATGAAGACGTTAAGAGAGATGACTGCTCTCATCGTGCTGGTGAACCTAGGATACTCCTTGAATGGGAACTACTGCTGCAATTTATCTCTACATGCGAGGAGGGATACCCACGCCGGGGACTATGCACAGGTGGATGGGCACTCTGCTGTTGTTCTTTTGACATGGTAACCTACTTAAACTGGAAGTCATCACTATTTTTTTAAAAAAGGAATAAGAACTCATTAATAAATGTGGGTTGGAAATTAGAAGATAGTTCCAATTTAAAAATAAAATAAAAAAACCAAAAACACAGTTTTGAAGATCCTAAGTGCTTCTATTAGGTTGAACAACAGGAATAAACCAGTTTCCTAAATCAAAAAGATTCTTCCACACGTACATACTGACATCACTGTCTGCTTCCACTTGTCACTAAAGCTTATTTTAAGGTAGGTAATAATTGTTTTTCATTCTGGTGGGGTTTTCCTAAATTAAAACACTGGAAAAAAAAAAATCAGTAGAAGACAGTTTGCAGATCCATCCTGCAGAACCTCCAGTGACAGAATATGGACAGAACAGGGTAAAAAGTACACTTTGTCCTTTCCTCCCGCATCCCTCTTCCTCCCCCCCAACTTTAACATGGAAATTTCTACATGACCAGATTATAACATCCTATTATGAGCCACAGTCATGGTTGAAGAAGCATTCTTTAATCTAAAAGTCCCTTCTCGCTGATTTATAACTTCCCCTAAATTATTTCCTAATATTCCCAAAGCTCCAGGCTAGGGGCAACCATGAAAAAATATTTCCCCTAAAAGCAACTGTTGTTTGTTGAACTGTTTGTTTTCAGAAACAACGTGCTGAAAGTAGGCAGCATCAGCATTATTTAAGAGTGTTTTCAGCTATTTAAAAATAAACTGTTGAAAATGCCAAACTTCGCATAAGTATATGTAGATGAACGCGTGGTTTAGTAATTAAGTATAATCTCCAGTATGCTGCAGCTTGCCCCCTTCACATTAAGATCAGCATTTGTGACTCAAAACATATTCAGTCCATTAGAATGATAATGCCAACAACACTTAAAGACGCTAAATGGGTTCCCACTGCATTAACCGGAAGATCTGCTGATTATACAAGTAGGGACTTGCACTAGAGAGAAGCAGACATGGGGATGCAGATGCTGCTTTTCCTCATTTATCCCTTCCATTGCTAAGACTTGAGGAAACAGAAGAGTCACTTGGCTCTGCTTTTCTCTTGCCTGTGCATTTAAACTCTCCAGGGCTTTTCCATGAACTTGATTCCTTTCAGTAGCACATCCCTCCCTGTTGTTACATTACTGTGCTATGTTTCAGGATGCTGTGCATATAACTGACCCCTTGTTTTAGAGCCAAGAAAGGATTTTTTCTTGTTAGGCCAAATGCTTAAGGTATGATAGTCAATTTGCTTCTGCCTTTTGCAACATCACAGCAGGTAGATCCTCAAAATGTACGGCCATCATGCAGTGCAATTAATAGAGGAAGAGCCCTTCTTCAGAGATAATGGTATCAGAGATTTCATTACTGGACCACTGTCGACAGAAGAAGAGATTTAAAGCAATCCTGCTGTGACTCTCCCATGTAAAGGAGAGGATAGGTGAGTTTAAAAAAGGATGAAGATCCTGGGGATTAGAATTCCTGGCAAAACAACAGCAAGATGCACAATGGGGAGAAAAAGGAGAAGGCACCTTTTCTCTGCACAGAATGAAGGGAAGTAGTGGTATGCCTTGTAAGTCTGTTCCTGTGTCAGTCATTCAATTGCTCATACTTGTACAGCAGGCTACTCCCGGGCCTTTGTCCCTGGCATGTTGTGTAAACTAGAACAAGCTAATCAACTGGTTTCTGGTTTTGGTTAGATGGTTTTCAGTCTACCCTCTCTAAACAAAAAATCACAAACAAACTGCAGGATACCTATCTGCCCATTGCCAGATCTAAAAAAAGTCTATGACTGAGGTCTTGATGCAAGAGGAAAAAACCAGAATAGCATAGACTCCTTGGGAAGAATGAATCCACCAGGTTATAGGCAGAGCGAGGAGGGAGATATCCTTGCAAGTACATAGTAAAATCCCAGAGGCCTGCAATTAAAAGCCATGTTAGTCCTACCCCTAGTGACCCTGAATCGGGTGAATATGTCTGCAGGGAGACGCAGAACAGACACATTTATTTTTACATGACATGCCCAGTTGGAAGAGTGTTTCCTACAGTTTGTACTTTAGAGTCAGATTAGCATAGAATAAAGATACATCTGAGTGTTGAGAAATTTAATCATGATTCATGTGTGACCCGGGCACGTGATGGTTTTCTTCAGCTACACCCTGGATGACAGAATGGACGCCACACAGCATTCAATACTCATCAGGCCAGATCCTCAGCAGTGGCCAAGATGCACACAGTGCTCCCCAGGAGACGATTTACACGAGTGTCTCAAGGCTCTCCTTTGCAGACCCCGCTTTGGCATGCGCACATTTCTGTAATCCCTGTGGACAAACTTGCCATGGGCACAAAGGGCTGAAGTGCGGCACAGTTATCCTCAGTTCCCTCTACCCATTAGAAAACTAGTGGGAGCTGAAACGCAGAGGACACACAGGTGTCTGGCCCCAGCAGACATTGTACACGTAGGGGCAAACAGCTCTGCAAAGGAGTCCACCGACTGGGTTAGGTTTATGATTAGAACCAGACTGGCAGCATGAGGGGGGGAAACTAGCCTGTGTGCAAGGAGGTGGTCTGCTGTGTACCCAGAAAGCCCACTACCCTCCCCCAAAACCGGTGGTGTAAATGACCAAGAGCAGTTACTGTTTGAGTAGGGGAAGATAACAGAAGAATGAAAGAAACCTGTATTTACTGGAGCAGTACAGGTGAAGCCTTATTGATCCCCCCACATAAAAATGCTTTTGTTTCACGACTCAAAAAGTGACATGATGTATAACAGTGATCATAGGCTTGTCAAGAATTAATTACGTCAAATCAACCTAATCTCTTTGTATACCAGACAACAAACCTCCTGGAAAAAAAGGAAATAAGTAATGCCAAAAATCTCAACTTTATTACATCTTTTGATACTGTTTCACAAGACATTTGGATTAGCAAACTAGAGAAGGACAGCCTAAATGAAAATAACAAATGGGTACAAACTATGAGGAGAAACATATTTACAAACTATCTATGCCAAAATTTGAAGAGGTATCAAGAGAAGTTTTGCAGGGGGCTTTCCTCAGTAAAGCAATAATCATTTTAGTACTGATTCGGGTAGTGAAACAGAGAATGGTTGGGGTTTTTATATCAGCAGGCCACATTCAAGTGGCTGGAGCATTACTGCACAGGAGGCCAGGCTTAGACTTCAAAATGGCCTTAAACTGGAGGGAGAGCCCAGTAAATACAGGGATGTTATTAATCAGGGACAACAGCAAGAAAGCGCACCTGACTATGAATCATTACATACACCAGTAATAGAAAACAAATGGCTCCCTCTGCTCCGTAAAGGCCTCAGGGCCTGCTGTGGATCCAAGGCATGAGTCAGCAGTATCTCAACATTACAGAAAGGGTAACAGCCACATGGGGGTAAGTGAACCAAATTCTCAACTGCAGAGACAGAGTCACTTACTTTCTGGCCAACACCAGCAAGGCCCCCCCAGTTGGGATACCATGTCCAGACCCCTTCAGACCAGCCAGGGAGAGAGGACAGAAGGAAACAACTTCAAAGAATGAGAATTGGTCTAGAAAGTGTAACCTAAAAGGAGGATTAATGAACCATCTTCTTTATTATAGCAGAGGCATTTAGGCAGGACTTTTTAGTACCCCCAGGTAGCCAAAGCTTGCCATCAGAGGAAAAGAAAAAGCCTCTGTTCTCCGTGGCCCTAGCAGACAGGGCAAGAAGTAACAAGCTAAAATTGCTGCATGGAAGACTTAGGTAAGATATTGGGAAAAAAAATATATTTAATAGCAAAGACAGCTTAGCATTGTAAAAAGATTAATAACCAAGCTTAAGATTATCAATAATGCAACCTCTGTAAAGTTAGACAACTGCTTGTCAATCAGTAGTTTCAAAATCCGGCTCACATTTGAGGAAAATGCTTGCCACTGTATCACCTCTGTCCAGAGGTACTGGACAAGTATTTCAGTCACAAAAATTACTAAGGGTTGGTATTACCAATTAACCAAACAGCAGAAGGACATTTAACTCCCAGCATGGATCTGATATCATGTGAATGGAATTATTTTTACAACTTTAGCAATATCCATTTAGTCAAACCTTAGATATATTAAAAGAAACACATGGAAAACCTCTGCACCAATTTCACTGCTGTTTCTGCTCCTTACAGATATGCAGTTGCTTCAGCTCCATGCAGCACCACCACTTATTTGTATAGTAGAGAATAAGCTTGCATGGAACTGCAGGAGTTTTTCTAAACATATTCTTCAGCTGCAAGCTGTCTAAACAACATCCAGAGCTGCAATTTAAACATGAACCTATAAAAAAAAAAATAATGTTTTTCTCTTCCAAATTTTTCTTGTATTTGGAAACCCGAAGTTTAGGTGTTCTTCGTACAGAGTTTTGGGAACGTAGAAAGAAAACACACTTAGTGTGTTATTCACGTACCCTTTTAGACCTTTCCCCCCCCCGCCCCCGGGCTGACAAAATGGTCTACACAGGCACAAGCAATGGCCTAACAGGCCCAAAAACCAGTGTGTTTAACAGGAAAGGGAGCAGAAATCAGAGATTCTGAAGAAAAAGTGAGGGAGCATATGGGCAGCCAGCCAGCAACTCCTCTAAACACATCACTTCAATTAAAAAAAGAACAGGAAACTAGTTACAATGTCTGCCAGATTTCCACCTTTAGGACTGATAGAACATGTAAGTAAACCGACCTACCCATCTCCAAATAAATCCTGCCATTTCACCGAAATAAATTGATCTCCTCCTTGGGGCATACAGATCCAAACCAACATGATATAAACTCACAGCATTAAAACTTTTTTCTCAACCTGATTGCTCTTGAGATTTCTTGACTACAGGTCGTATCTCCTATCCAAATTTAGCTCCTCCCAGGCAGTTTTAGCCCAGTAAGGCACAAATAATCAACATATAGGATTACTCTTCTTAAAAAGGCTAAAAAACCTTTTGAAAGGGCTATCCAGCATCAGTAAATAATTATAGCACAATTATCAACTTTTTTCCACTTCTTGCCTTCTGAATATTTTTCATGTATCAAAAATCATCTCGTTCTTATTGATTACGTTTTCTATTCCCTTACTTCTAGTTGAAAAATGGAAAAGCATCCAGAAGTTCACCACACTGTTTGACAGGCTAGGACTAAACTGAAAAAAGAAAAGAGGAGGGATGAGAGGAAAGCAACAAAGAAAAAAAAAATGAGAGAAAAGAAATAGAGATCATTTTCATGGTATGAAGTCAGGGGGGAGGGGCACCCACAATCTCCACAGCTCATTCCAAAGAGAAACGACTTTTACCAGTTCATGAAAATAGCAGCTAATAAAAATACATTTAAAAAGCCATTTAGATCAAGGCAAGGTTTCAACCAGCAACCATAATGGTTACATTTTTTTTATATAGTACTTTGAAAGCAGAATTGTATGTCCTCGGCAGAAACCTCAGCCTGTTCCCAACAAAATCAATAGCAAGAATTCCACCGACTTTCGTGTTAGGGGTAACAGAGTCAGAGCCTACATACCTGACAGAATCTATTGTAAACATGCTTTTACTTTTGAAATTTCTACTATAGAAAAGGCAACTGATAACGCTTGCTGCTTAAGCTGCAGAAGTTTCCTCTTATATCAAAGAGCTATTTACCCACCAACGTACGTGTTTCAGTTACATATCCCGCATGTCTCACTTTCAAGCAGCTACCAAACAGACCGCAGGAAAGTACACAGAGACAAAAATTCAGTGCTGCAGTCTGTTTAGAAACCATTACAAAATCCCCTAAAACTAAAACATTCATGCACTCCCCTAAAACCATGAAATACAAAAACCATAAATACTGCTTCATGAGCATATTATTCCTTGTCATGTGAGATACATTATCACTAATACATAATTACTATTCAGGTAACTATCTGAAAGAGTCTACAGAAAAGTCTTGTGGGGTTTTTGTAAATGCAAGATTTTGCAAGACAAAACCCACACTAAAATAAAGGAGTGATCAAAAGCAGTGCCATTTAGAATGGCATTTTTTTATCTTTTGTCAGCAGGAACCAGAGAAATAAAAATATATCAGCAAATACTAAGTAGGCAGGGAGTGGGGAGCAGAAAAAAAAAGTAAATTAAAAAAATCAAAATGCAAACTTGTACTACCAAAGAGCCAATATAAGTTCTGGGAGGGACTGTCTAAAGAAGCAAGGTGTTACTGAAAACACCTGGATCATTTTGAAAGTCATTCCTAAGACACCACCTATAAGAGTTCATAACAGAATTTAAATACCATGCTTAATTTGAAGGAAAAACAATGCTACTACTTCAGTTAAAAATAGCACATCTTGAAAAGTTAAGATTAGGCACTATCAAGTACATTAATTGTATATTCATACTGCACAAACTATTGGAGAAAGCAACAAAAAAGGGGAGATTATGAATTTAGAATGTGCCAAGTAGAAGGATGGAATTGGTTTTATCCAGTCATGTAGCAAATTCAAATTGGAGAAAAACATTTTTTCATGGTAAACATGACAAGAGAGACAAGGAGAAGAAAAGCAAAATAAGCTCTTGAAATTCCTCCACTACCTTCACCTTGAATTTAATTCATATCCACTGCAAATATGAAGCTATTTCTTATTAAGAAGATGATGCTCATTTCCTTATCCCCGTAGGAAGAAGTGTGCTCAGCACAAAGGAAGTTTTGCCTTATTTCTAAATCTACATCAATACTATTAACTATTACATCAATTTCAGCCACTGAAAGTTCAATGAAAACAATCAGTTCTCCTGGACAAGTCTATGCTCCTTCCAAAACCAAAACCATCACACACACAGAGGAAGGATATACTGCAAGGGCTTATTTCCTGTTAGACACCATAGGAATTGATTTTATGAATCCAGTGGTTGCATAAGCAGTTCTTTCTAATATACGCAAGCTTAGAATATAAATTGTCTGTTAAGTAAGTTTCCAGCTCTAAGATGAAATAATTCCTTCGGGAAAAACCTCAATCCTTTACAACTTCCTATGTAGATGAATTAATACCCGCTACTGAAGACTCACATGAAAACCACCCAATTTTGTAAGTGATGTAATATTTTATAAAATGCACAGTACACACACTATCACATACTTGCTACAGTACCAGTACAAGCCAACTTCAACAAGAGATTCAGACTACCTCTAATTATGATAATCTGCTTTCATTGATAAGCATAAAACTTACCTATGACAAGTGGTATTGCAGATTATCTAAACTCCATTAGAAAAACAATCCAAACTGGTTCAAACCCATGCACTGCTACTCATACTTATAGAAGTAAATGAGCACGGAGGCTACTAGCCTGGGAGTACCCAGGACCAAGCCTGGCTCAGGTGATTTCCATTGCTACCTGATTGCAATTAAGTTAGTTCCCCTCCTTTCACTGTGCATGCCATACAAAAGAATGAGAATGAGAACTATCCAAAAGAATAAGATCAGTTTCCCATGGAATTATTACATCAGGACCCAAAGTACTACTGAAAGGAGAAATTTTCAACATTGCTTCAAAGACTGAGGTTTTAGACCACAAATCTAGTAAAGAAAGTCAACTTTTTAGGAGAATTTTGCAATAATCTTTGCTAGGGATACTAATGTTACTTCTTAAAAAGACAAAAAATGAGTGACTGGAGTTTTTGTTTGGTTTTGACATTATTGGCATTGACACACACACATTTCATTGCTTCTAGTCACTGGCTGCATGAAGTATGTCCTTACTGTATGTAATTTTTAGAGCTGGACAGAAACCAGCTAGTGGTATTCCTGTCAAGCTTCCTCTTGCTCCATCCCACTCCACAAGCTACAGAGCATTATTTTTACCACTGTATAAATATCAAGTGTATGTGAAAATCCTCTCTGAAATACTCTCTTGGCAAAATCTTATTTAGAAGTTATCAAAGGAAAGTCCAATAAATTTTCTTCACGTGGAAGTAACAAAGCTGGTGAAATCAAAATGACTCTTTTTCCAGATCTCTTGGTATAATTTCAGTCACATTTCCTTATTTTCTGTTTCTCTCCTTATTTGAACATTATTAACACTTGCAAATGAACAAGCCTTCTTGGTTAGTAACTTCCACAGTTCTCTTTATTAACCATTGAGTTTCTTCAGGTTAGTGTTTTAAAATGAGATTTCCTTGTGATGTTTGGTCTGATATGTGAGACAATGTACACTCAGAAGCTGAAAAAGCCACTTGTTGATACCTTTTGATTGAAATTTTTAGCCTAGGAACTATCACACGATGATCTGTGACAGACCTTCTCAAGGAAAAATTTGATTCTTGATGATTCTTTATTCTGGTACTTCCCATTCCTTAGCTATGGAAAAACCGCTGCCAAACTAATAGCTGGATATTTACGGGGAGACCTTAACTCTAAGGTATACAAAAGATTAGAGATGCATTTGTATAAAAATTCTCAGTGTAGTACAACAGAGTTATTAGTGGAATGGTTTTAAACAAAATTTGAAGAAAAACATTTTGGCAACCATGAAACATTCAGACAAGAATTCAGAGATGCTGCAATTAGAAGCAATTATCATGATCACATGATGAGCACTAAAAAATTATACAAAAAAAATTCTTTCACCATTTTTGCATTGAACTCATAACTTTTGATGAGGTTACAACTCATATTTTTATAAAATTAACATTTTACATTCACTATTTTTAACATTTTACATTCAGTCTTGCTTCACAAAGACCAAGTCAGTCCCATACATGTGTTCGAAAGCTATAATTATACATCCTCCTTTTCCTAGATCCTTCTTTCTTCCACAGGACTGGGTCTGGAGGGACTCTGGATACCTGCAGCCTATGGCAACTTTAAGATTGAAATTTTTAAGATTTCACTCTAGAGTTTTAGTTTTATGAGAACAACTTGGGCTCGGCTGCCAGCATTGGTCACTGGGAAGGCTGATGGGGGCACTGAGCGCAAAGGAGAAAGAAGTGATGGCCCCACTCTCCTGAGTGGGAGAGAAAGGATCCAAATCACAGCCTGAGACTCTGAGGCAGTAGGAGAGACATATGGAATGAAACTCATACAGGGCTTGGGATGGGGTGGGATGGGATCAAGTGAAAAAGACACAGCATTGTCTCAAGCTATACAAAAAGGTATCACTGCATCAATTCTGTCTTCCCAACCAAAAAGATCATCATTAACACTCCTCAGCTTTGTTGAGCGAATATAGATGGGGAGAAAAAGGTTAGGGAGACCTAAGGCAAAAGACATACATTCTTGGATGGGAAAGAGATTGCGCTTAGGGAAGAAGATAGTGTGCCCTGAGGCAGACTTAGAGATGTGGAGCCCAAGGGACAGGAGCTTGCTAGCACAGAAGAGTCACTCCCAGCAAACATCTCTATCTGCAAACCAAGGGCACTGATGCAGAACTGGCGCCCACTCCTAGTTTTAGGTTTTGAGGTTGTTTTATTTCCTCTATGGAATATTGACTTATTTAGTTTTTGGTTTATACTGGCTTTTGGCCTTCTTCACAGCATGAATAGCCTAGCTCCAGCTCTCAGCCACTGAAGTTCTCAATGCCTTTTTCTGCTAATAAAAATATTTCCTTCTGTGCATGTGAGAGCATGGCCAAGTGGCCACTTAACTAACTCTGGGAAAAAAACACTGCAAGCTTTTCTTAGTCCCTGACTGAAAGACAAGGTTTTTTTCCAGCTTTTTAATTCTTTTCTCAACCACACCAAATGTACTGTGTGGTTTCTGAGGCACAGACATCAGAACCGGGCTTACTTTCCCCATAAAGTTCCAACTGACATCATATGCAGCGATAACACCACATCCCTCCTTCGGGCATGGATCCTCAAAACCAATGCAATTCTTCTTGGGGAAAAAAGAATTTGTGGAAGATATACATTTGTACCCAGTTGTAAGTTTTATTTGCTAAATATTATTGCCATTTCTCCCTAGTTACTGAGAGGACAGCTATAGACAACTATGTGTACTTCGGTCCAACCAATATACATTACTGGAGATTTCAGACAATATTTACCAAACATTTATTCTAGCACAAACCTGTTAGATCTATGTTCAGAAGCCTGCCTTGCTGCTGTTCAAGCTGCTAACGGTGATATTCAAAGCTCTGAAAAGTCCTGATTTCTTTTTTTTGCATGCTACTGATGTATTTATCGTTCACATCTCATGTCATCCTGTTCTCACCCACCACAACATTTACAGTCGGTAAGGGTGTGCTTGTTAGCTGATTTAAATTCGAACACTTCACGCCAAACCCAGCATCAAATGAAATCACTGGCAAAACCCCCACTGACTTCACTGGGAATGAGCCCAACTGGAGGACCAAGGCTCCCGTGAGAGGCATGCATCACTGTCACTCACATCCTGCTGAGTTTGTGAGAACCAGGATAAGATACTATTTGCAGGCCCTTCTACTTGTGTTTCATGTGACACACCACTTCTCTTTTGTTTGGCAGCAAGAAAAGTTTTTTACTATCTGCAAGTAACAAACCGAAGAGGCTGGATGAGTCACTGGAGATAGTTCTGGGCCAGCCCAGCTCACAGACTGCCAGTGTCAGGGAAGGTTCACCCGATTCTCCCCTTCCTGCTCCACAGCCGGTCCCAAAATAACATGGCAGTGCTAAACATAGCACCGCCGGGCTCTTTTAATAAACGACGATTCCTGCAGCGTGTACAAGCCACCACATTTGTCAAGATAAGTACATCAATATGAGATGTCATATTAGCCTAGACAAAGAGATTGAACCAGATAGCTTTGTCAAACGCCAAGCAAAGGGGCTCATTCAAACTGACAAAGCAAGAAATTTAAAAGTTGAACCTACCAATCTAGTCTTAACTCACTCCATCCTCTCCTGCTTTGGAAGAGTCTAAAACCAGTAAGTGAGCTCCTGTAAGTGATATAATAAATTCATTCCTAATCTGCAATAACAATATTCCTGTCACTTCAAACCCCTCTGCTGCACTTTTCAAAAATTCTGTAAAGGCTGTTAGTATGTTTCAGATAATACATATGGATCTATACACCTTAGTGGACAGGGACTCTTCATAATGACATACACATACAGGGTATAACTAACAGGCAAAATTAACAGCCATAACTAATTGCCATATAGCCAAGTTAATGGTTATTACTTGATCGCTTTTCTGTTACTTACATGTAAGGAAGTTTACTCCAAGTCATAAGGTAATGGACAAAGATGCCGCAGTAATGGGTCCCAATGCTTCATCTGTCTAAAATTTTTCATTACTTTAGGCAAATTCTTCAATTTCACATCTGAAATCAGGGACACAGATGCCCTATGTGTTACAGTATATGTGAGAGAGTGATATCGGTCATAAACTGAACTAGAAACATGGTTCACAAGATTACTTCATTGGTGAGAAATTATCTTGGTTTCTTTGGTATTCCTCACACACGGTTGTGTGTATGGGCTTCATCATCCTACATATGGCAGAGACAGAAGCTCTGGGGGTGAGGGTATCAACAGAAATATTTTCCTTAAAATGTGCTTTTTCCTCAGAAAGACTTAGGATCACCAAACTTGCTTAAAACAAGACAGGTTTCTGGGTGTGTGGGAGTGAAACTGGTAGTTAGATTTTTGGCACACCACTGGTGGTGTCTCTGTTGAGGTGCAATATGGACACAAATCACCACATTATATGAAAAAGCTCAGTTCCGCTTTGCACCACAGTGGTCTGAGTCATGTCCTTTAGTGGAAGCAAAAGTCTTCAGGGACCTACAAGAGGCCAGACACTTCTCTTTTGCCAGGGTCCTATTAGAGAGGTTACTATCCTCTCTCCATCTTTCATATACCCTAACAGGATCTTCCTCCCCTCAAAACTGAGATAATGAAACCCAAGAAGATTTACATTCAACATTTCCAGAGGAGATTACTGAATACACTTTAAAATATTCAGGAACAATTCAAATGCAAATATGGCACAGTCCTGTATTATTCATATTCTGCAACACTTTGCCTTAATGGTCTGATTGGAAGAAGATCTTTTCCTGTTTGTTTTCCGTTAGTTTAATAAACCAGGACTTTGAAACAACTGCCCAATATATGAGGTGCTATGTTTTCTTTAAAAGAAAACAGAGTTATGAAGTCAAAAGCAAATCCAGTGGTTTCTTATAAAAAATACCTTTTCACTTCCTGAACATTGCCTGTAGCTTTGCTAATTTATTGCCATGAAAATATTGTTACTACTTAATGCACTGGTACTTTTGTCAATAGGCAGCTTTCCCCAAGGCATATTTGAGAATGCTCTGCTAATCAGACTTGATGCAGTTATTCCAAAGCAGCCAGGTCTTTAGAAAAAGGTTCATGTTTCATTCTAGTGTGGGTGAGTGTTGCCATTTCTTCAAAGCACAATATTTTTAATTCACTGAGTTCGCTCCTGTAAATATCTAAAGCGCTGACTACATTATCCAGCCCCAGACTCAGCTTGAACCAGTGTATTTCATAGCAGTGTTACTGGCATCTTTACCTCTTAACATTTAACTTATGTGACATATTCCTCATTTTGTAGTGGCAAGGATTAAACAAAGATTTAATCAGAACTACAAATCTGTGCCATATCATCAGCACAGAACTGAAAAAAATGTGGTTGGGTCTTTAAGCAGACACTCACTTGGATATGACTTCTTACTTTTCTACATCTGCTTGAACTCTTGAGATCATGACCTGAAATGCAGCTGAATTTTTACTGTTTGTTTTCCAAGCATGCTGATAATCATGAACAGCACAGTGAGTGACAATGGGGTCACGTACACATGCATATGTGACGCTACAGTTTTATCCTCTCTAATAAATATTGAAATCTACATGAGTATAACTTTAGTGAGTCTAAGCAAATCATCTTAATTGGTGCAGAAGCTTTAAATGCATGTATGTTTTTAGTGATTTTTAATGTATTTGCAACTCTCCACAGATGCAAAATTGAATAAAGTTCTTCAAGAAACAGGCCAGGCCATTTATTTCAATTACAAATAGTAATGAAACTCCAGTAAACTATTAAATGTCACTTAATCTATATTCGAGATAAATAGAATACTTAATTTCTCCTGGCATGTTCCACAGTGAGGTACTGTGCTTGTCTTTATATTGACAAAATTGGTGCTCCTCTGCTTTCCCCACCACAGTGACATTTAGTGACACTACTCCTGCTCAAACCCCCATGGACATAATCCGTTTTGCAACAAGCCCACTAAGGCAAGATATTTCTTGCCTTAGTAAAGGCTCCGCTTCCTCTGATCTGGCTAGTTCAGGTCAGTGCCATGCTTTTCTTTGTTCATCTTCACTGGAACCCAGGGGGGCTGCTCATTTTGGTTTCCTTCTGTCATCAGTTCATCCCCCAAAACTTCTACATGGCAAAGCAATATTAATGGTATACCTACACTGGGCATAATTAAGTTCCTAATTAAGGACAGAATTACAACCATCAAGGATAACTTTTTAAAGCAGCTAGATGTTTTGAGATGACACAGATGTTTCACTTGACTCAGAGATGTACCACAGGTTCTTGTTTGAAGGGCATTCAGGCCCATCACCTCCACAAGAAGTTTCTTGGAGACTTCTAAGATGTCTTTTTTCTGTAAGACTTCTAAGGCTATCAGCCAGCAACAGCAGGCATGAAACTAAAATAGAAGGCTTTGAGGATTAAGGAGCATTACCGACATGGAACAAAAACCTGACTTCTGCAGAGTTCTCCTCAGTTACAGTTATATTCCTTGGTTTATACCTGAAAAATATATGATGCAATTTGAGGAGGTAAGGCCTTGTTCTAATTCTCCATGGAAATAATCAAGATGTGGCTTGTGATAATTCTCCATGTCTGAAGTCACCCACACACATGGCTTCAATTCAAAGTTTGCACGTCTTTAAGAGAATTATATTAAGCTCTGCTAAGTAGTTTTTAGTCATTTCTGCTGACTGTAATCAAACTAAGTTAAACTAAAATTTACCATGCCAATGCATTTCTATCCTTCCCACTCTGTTGTTTCACCCTTCATCTGAAAATACAGCAACAACACTGGAAGGGCAGCAAAAGGATGCTTTTAACATCTCCACATCCACACCCAATACTCTCTTCTGATCTTTTGACATATCTACAGCTCAGGCAGCTGGCAAAAGGCTATAAACAAGACAGAGGAGCAGCACTTCCACTTCTCAGGGACGTTTTCAAATAAAAGTCTAAAATTGTCTGAGAACCACATAACTGAACACATGAAGTATTCTTCGGGAAACGAGTAAAATGCATACACATGTAGAATCATAGAATCATAGACTGGTTCAGCTTGGAAGGGACCTTAAAGATCATCTTGTTCCAACCCCCCTGTCATGGGCAGGGACACCTCCCACTAGACCAGGTTGCTCATACATACATACACACACAAGCATGCTCCTCTGTTCATAGATAGTAATTTCCATTCATAGATATTAAGAGGAAAAGATTATGGCATTCTCCATGTAAGCCATGAAGGGAAGTGAAAGGCTAATTGGCAGCTCAGCAGCACCGGAAATGCAAATAGATGTCAAATCGGTCAGTATCCAGTGCCCTGCTCCAGAATATCCACACGACCATCTGTAGACAGATGTGTAGAAAACGTATACAAAAAATCTAACTCAAACCTCAAGCTGATTCTTTCATCCTATGCACAGCAGAGAGTACATCCCAGGTTTTTTTTTGACATTCAGAAGTCTGTACACTGCATATTCCATATAAAAAGTACAATACAGGTTGCTTAAATTATATCCACAATTTTCTAAAGTTTGGTGTTTTTTTTAAAGAGACACTGTTATAATATGGCTCTTTCCCAAATGAAAGAATACAGTATTTCATTTTTCTTGCTCTAAACTACATCCAATGAATAATTCACAGTGACGTGATCTTTCGCTATTCCCTTTAAGCTGTTTTGGAGATGGATTGCTACAGTGGGTGGCATTCAGAATAACACATGTTGAGCAACACACACTCAAATCTTGCCAGCTTTATGGTTTCTTACAACATGTTATGATGTGAAGTGATTCACACTGAGGAGATGGAGAAAGTTTTTCTATTATTGTAAAAAAAATTATGTTATACGCATTTATCATCCAAAATAAATACATTGACACCACAGGCTGAAATAAAACTAGGGAAGTAAGCTTAGTTCCTCTTTCTATTTCAAAATACTCATTTAGATTTAAATCAATTAAAGCTGAGTGATGCTTTCCATGTAAGACGAGCTTGCCCTGACAGTTAATCCACACTATTATCAGATCCATCAAATCAAAATAAGGTGAGCTAAAGAAGAAATCAACGCCAAAGATTTGAATTTCCTTGATGTCATATGCTGGCATCTTAGAAATTTTACATTTCCTATGGAGGAGATATAGAAGAGAAAAGGTAGAGGATTCACCTGGTAAGATGGAACTGGTGACTGTGAACATACACAAACTCAAAAGCAAGAAGTGAAATGAAGCTATGGAAGTGGGTAACGTGCTGCAGGTACAAAGATAAGAGAGGATTTCCATAGAAGGTCTTCTATATAAGACACATAATGGTAGTTTCAGAAGGGTGTCAGTCCAATCACTTCAAAGGGAGGGAGAAAAAAATATCTTTCCAAAATGATACAGTACCTTTTTGAAGATGCTGTACTTAGATTAGATATACATATGTCCATTGATGCTTTGTTAGATTTGCCTACTGTCCTCTCACATTTGATACACCGACTCTGACAATGTCATTAGCCAGATGTTTCAGGAAAAGAGAACAAATAAATATCTCAAACTGCTATACTTGAGAAGTAACTAGTGGCCCCCTATCACCAAGCTGTTAAAAAATTGGAGTCCTGAAACTTACTGTCCGAGGAGTCTTAGTACCTGCACCTCCACATTGTTGTCCTCCTGATTTGACCTCACATCCAGGTCCCCTACAGCACATCGTTCATTCTCAATTTTAACTCCTCACATTTCTGTAAGCCCAGACCTGCAGACTTCCCCATCACCTTGCTTTCACCCCTCCATAAGCTTTTCAGAGATAAAAAGTACCCACAAGTTGAAGGTTAATTGCAACTGCTCAGTCTTTCTGAAAAATCAGACTTCAAACCATTAAAGAAAATACAGGCAACTTGGGTCATCAAACAACTTTGAAGCACTTAATTCTGAACTCTGAAGCCACCATGCATTATAATAACTTATTTTCTTTCACACATCATTTTCTCCTCCATGGTATTATCCACTTAATTCTATCATTTTGTTTATTCTGCATATGATTTTTTTCAGCAGGAAATGTACAGAAAACTTTAGACAAAACAATTTCTATCTTCCAAACCACATTAATCTTACATTGGTTAAAAGGTTAATTTTCAAAAGATAAGAATTAGGTAAATATTGAGGTTTCATCAAACTGGAATGCACTCTTCCAAGACCTGCATTTTTCTGGCCTTTCAGTAAACTGTGTGTCCTGGAGATAGACCAACCTATGCTGGAGCGGCTGATGAATAGTTTTGACATTCACCAGTCACTACCATCCTCCAGTAAATAAATCCAGGCAACAGAAGGAGCTGTTCCTCCAGCCAGATTACCACTTGCTTCATGAGCCATTGCGCCAACAGAAACTGACACTAAAATATGACCTTTAACAAAAGATGAGAGAAACCGTCACTCTCCAACACAATGGAAAAGTTTCACGGAAAAGAAAAACAAACAAACAAAACCCCAAACCATTAAGACCGTCCTGTCAATTTCTGCCTTCACGCCCCAAACTCAACTGGACTAAAAGAACCGGTTAATGAAACAAATAATGGCGAAACCAAAACACAGCACAATGCTGCACCACCCTGTGAGTCCACATCAGACCAACAAGCGTTGTGGGATCTGACCCGCGTTGGCCTCCCTCCTCTTCACACCTGGCTGGTGGGAAGTCCTGACCGTGTTTCCCTCCAAAAACGCCACAGGCACAGCGGTGACACTCAGCACCAGCGCACGGCAGAGCCGGGACCAAGCCCTGCCGGATGGACCCCTACATCTCCAGCTGGATGGGAGGACTTGTCCAGCTGCCACCACTGCCTCACCACACCTGGGACCACGGCCCCTCCTGAGGGCAGTGGCCGGGAGGGGATGGGGGTGGAGACGGGACCCTCTTACCTTGTTGGAGTAGGGGGGTTTACTCAGGTTGATGCCGTCCCGGATGAGCTTGTCCCGGATCATGATCTTCAGCTTCAGCCGGGGGT
>KZ506975.1:43579-57529 GCA_002844005.1 Limosa lapponica baueri | reverse complement strand
GACCAACTGAGAAGGGTTTCCAAGTATGCATTTGGAAAGTGAAGGCAGAAAGACACACGCAACATTGAAGAACTGAGGACCGAGCATCACCCACACCGTCTACATATACATCTTGAAATTTGTAATGAGAGCTTGGGAATTGTGTTCAAACTGGAAGGGAATATTTTTGTGTAACACAGCAGAGAATAATTACTGGCAGATTGAAGTGAACAGCACGCGTATTGTACCATTTATTTTATCAATTGAATTCTATGATTTATTCCTCATCCTACAGTCTCCTAATGGCATTAAGTGATGATTGTGTGCTAGCATGGGTAATCAGAATGAAAATTAGCCTTTTTCAGTTGAATTAATTGTCTCTATTTATTCTGCTTCCAATTCAGTTTTTAGCTATTATTTATAGTCTATTTAAGAAAGATTGCATCTCTTCTGCAAAACCACTGTCTTCAGCAAAACCACTGTCAGAAATAAGAGCAGTCTTACAAAAACTGAAATAACGCAGCATTTCTCATTTCAGTTGGATGTGCCTTCCATACTTAGTTTTTGGCTTGAAAAGAAAGCCATTATATTCAGATAATAGTTTTCCCAGCCAAAAGCATGCACTCATATGGAAAAGATTGACTGTTAAACTCTAGCAAAATCTGTAATCTACTTACAATGACATTTTATAATAGAAGACTACGCTAAGTAAAGGCATTTTGTTTTTATTTTTAAAAACTCCTGAGAAACCACAGGGTTGATCTATCTGAACCCAGATCAGGAGCCTAATGTCTCATTGTGCTTTTGACAAAAGCCAATTTCTTCAGTGCTAGAAAAGACTGGGACGGTTGTATCAGAGTTGTTGCTATATGGCAAAGGTCGCTATCTGTAAAACCTTCGTCTTTTATAGGAGCTGGGTACATTAATTCATGAAGTGCTTGTTATTGATCAACCGTAATAATTGCTAAATGACCCAGGGCTCACTTCATTACAGTCAGACCTAGGTAAAAATCCACACTATTCTCTTGATTATGTATTCTGAGGCAAATCTTTCCCCTTGCTCTAGCTCTTAGCCCCCCAGACAGGCAATTATCACAGGCCACTGGAGAGCATCCTCTCAGAAACAAGGATTTTCCAGCAAAGTTAGATTTGAGTAGGATGATACAAGGTGCAGCATCCCCAAGTGCTAGATTCAGTCACGTTTCGGGTGACCCACATGCTGGTGCTGCTCTTCCTGTCCTTGGGGGATTTTTCTCAAAGCTTGAGGGAGGTGAAAGGCTGTGCACGCAGCTGGTCCCTGTATTATATGCAGTTGATTAGAGAATGAGCTTAAATTGAAGACTAATAGCATGAGTTGGAAGAGTCAGAGAAGCAAAACAGCACGTTAGGTCCTGGCAAGCAAGGCCTGGTCCTGCTGTGCAGTTGGAGCAGTGACTCTCCCCACGCAGACCTCCTCCTGCCGTCCTCGACCAGCACCAACTCCTCCATCTCCCAACTCTCCAGCTGCCTGCCACTGCATTGGCAATCCACAGACTTGTTTTCTTCTGCCAGTCCCTCACCTGTCCAAAACACAGCTGCACCCTTCCTGGGCTCCAGCAGAGCCAGCCAGGACCCTGCCCAGCCCAGTTTCATGCTTGAAACACCACCACCACCCACCTCAGGTCCCTCTGGCGCTTTCCTTCCTACGCACCCCAGCGCCTCATGGACATGTCACCATCCCGCTCCACCTAACGTGTCCTCTCCTGTCCCTGGGAGGTAGCCTGGCCAGCACCAGCTGCGCGAAACCGTCCCCATCCCACCAGCCTCTCACCTCTCCTCCTCCCAGCGTAAATACCACACTCTTCACCCACCTGACTGGAAAAGGCCGGCTGTTCGTGAAGAGAGAAAGTCTTGGAGGAGTTTTCCACAAGGTACCTCTGCCATGCCTCCATTCCCGTGGCCCAGCTGCATTTATTTGCCTGGTACAATGAGCAAAGAAAACCCTCTACAACGAGCTGCCATGCTGATCCACAAAAAACTGGAGCACAGGTTTTGGGAAAGCTTTTACTGTAGTTCACACACGGGTAGGAAGAGTTGGAAAAAAAAGAAGAGGTGAGCATGTGAATCTTTTCAGTGCTCCTATCAAACCAAAAGCTTCCAGAGACCCCTATTTTAGTTATATGGGAACTTGTTATGGGAAGTTTTACTACAGCATATACTAATTACTGTATTACTTGGCTATGCAAAGGAACTAAAGGATAATGCTGAATGAAGACATACATAATGTATGAATGAAGACATACAACTCACCATTTCCTACACTGTAAATCTTCCAGTGGACGGGAAGAGGAGTTTAAACTCAATCATCCTTAATGCCCTATGATGTACCAGCACAGCTTTTAATTAAAACTACAGAGCAGGAGGGGTTTTTATTTCACTCCAGAGCAGGATGGGTGGTAATGATGAAAAAGGGATGGCTCTTTACTTACTAATTTGCAATATTATGAGCACTCCACCCATGAACATCCATCTGGTGCCCAAGAGCCAAGGGGCTTATTACTTACAGGGCACGTTCTCTGCTGAGCCTGTGAGCTTGATGCAGATCCCTCTCACAGTGACCTGGCAGAGGAAGCTCAGGAATTTGGCAAGCCCATGAAATCCCATCTCGTGAGTCTTCAGCCAGAATGTGTCACTTCACTGTAAGCTCTGGGAATAAATGAAAAAATCTGTTCCTGTGTCACATGCGTTGCCTTCAGGGAGCAAGAGTCCCAAGGTAAGGCAGACCTGCAGAACAGAAACTGTGAAGGCAAAAGCTACTTGAAAGGCACTCTGCAACTAATCGTTTCTTCACTTAGAAGGGTACTTTCATCTGCAATGTCCTATGGACTGATGAGGCCACACGTCAGCACGCTGAAGGAACCTGCACGCATTGTGCCTTAGTTACACTAAGCACCATTGCCAGTGAATCTGGCCCAGAGCAGTGGGTTTTTCGTTTTTTTCTCTTAAAGAAACAAAATCTATAAAATCAAAGGTCGATTAATTTTCACCTTCCCTGCTAAAGAAACACTAAAAGAAAACCTGTCTTTTTTTGTTTAGTTCAGAGCCACCTTGGAAAACACCAGGGATCAAAGCCCTGGTGTTAGCAGGACTGCATGAGGGGTCTCTGAGTCACGTCCTACCAACTGTGAAGGGCAAGAAGCCCACTTTTATCACTTTGAGGCAGACAGACATGCTGTTATGGATGCTGGGGAAGAGGAGGCATCATCAGACTCTTGCTCTCAGTTTCCTCGCTGCCAGCAGAGAAGCCCTGGGCTCAATGCTCTCCTCGGCCAGTCTGCCAGACAAATTTGGGGCCTGTTGCTCACTGCAGTGCTGCTCCAGATGTGACTGTTTGGAACCATGTGGCCCATATCTGGTGTTGTCTGTATGCAAAGTGATGCCTGGGATAATGTGGGTCCTCTGGTTGGCCAAGCAGGTGTCCCCTCAGGCATCGTTTCCAGCTACTCTCCCCAGGCACCTACGATGGGGCTGCCTGCTGCCACACAGGACCTTTTTGGTGCATCACTTCTACAGCAAAGCCTGTCATATATGTCCACATGACAAAGCTTCACATCAGTGCTCTTTTAGATCCTTTCCTCTGGTTCTGACAAATGCCATCCTGCACAAGACAGCTGCAAAGACCATTTTGAAGCCTGCTGCGTCGGGCTTGTTGTCTCCCCTCGTGCTGCCTTCCCTTTGCTCCCCCCTTCTTGACAGCAGCGACCGCAAGCAGTTTGTCTCCATATTTATTGCCTTCTCAGCACCCTGTCCCCTCCAGAGCTATCATTGCTCCTTTAGTGGGATGCCAGATCTCCCATGATTGGTGAACTATGCCCAACTATCAATCCTGGTTACAATTTTCAAATAGTCCCATTTCACTTTTTCCATGCCGTTGTTTGTGTCAGGGAGCAGCTCCCTGTAAACACCCAAACAGACACTTTTTCTCATTTTAAATACGTTCTTAAAAGCTTTCCTTTGCCACAATAGCTGCAAAAATGCGACAAGAAGAGAACCGGTGTTGTGCCAACCAGCTCAGCCAGACCTTGTCTCCCTCTTTCTGCCCCCTTGTCTCTCTGACCTACATCAGTCATTCTTTCACCAGGCTGAAGCTGACAGGGCCAGGCTCGGATCAACAATTTTTTTCCGTGTTTTTACACTACCTGCAATAATGAGGTAGTAGACTGTGAATAGGGCCCTCAACGATATAGCAATATACACAGCTCACATTCTGACTGAGAGCCAATCACAACCTTATAGTTCATAATGCAAATGTAGAGAAATTCCTTTCAACAGCTACAGGAGAAATTTTAGGTTATTTCTTGCCATCAGTCTGATGGAGGACTATGGCAAACAGCCATTAAATTAATTCACATCAGCTTTACCTTTTCTGTAGGTTAAATCACAAGGACCAGGGTTTTCAGGCTTGAAATTGGCTCTCCAGGACGTGGTACATGACTAATCCCTGTCACTGTTTATATTTTGGAAGACCACATCTATTCTTTGCTTGAAGCTCCGGTTTAGAGCGCTCAGTTAAAGGCTGCATCCGCTTCAGACTGACAGCCGTTCACATTCCCAGGACTGAAATACAATGAGCTGGTGAAAGGCCTCGGATGCCACACTCCCCTGTTCTGACACCATACGAGTTCTGAGGCAGAGTGCACAGGGAGAGATTTTTGGCTTGTCCCTTAGGGCATAATCTGCTAAATACATCCACGTAGTTGTGATACCAGTATCAGAGCCTCCTATCCAGCAATGCTTAGGTGTTTTTCAGTTCTCCTTTAACCGCAGGAAGAGAAAGTTTGCACTGGTGACTACAGCCCACAAGCTACTTGCCAAAATCAGTGCATGCAGCGTGACTGGACTACTGGAGAGGAAGCAGCTGCTTCCAGAACCACCCCAAACAGTTGGTAGTTAGATGTTTAGAGCTGAACTAACTAATGGCCTTTTACAACCAGAAAAAAACTCTAGAGGTCAGTGTAGCTTCCACAGATCCTGCTCTGGCAACAAATTACATTTAAAAATGTGCCAAAAAAAAAGAAAAAAGGAATCTTTCTAAAAGGGTTTAATTGGAAGAGTTGAATTGATTTCTATCTTCCCAGGTGCTTCACAGCAAGAGACGCTGGAAAAAACACCAACCAGAAATCGCTGTGTTTAAAGACAAAATGGAAAGTAGGTGAATATTGGGGCCTCCTAAATTCACAGCTAGAATTGACTCTGAATTTGAGTATATTAGAGAGGAAAAACTGATACAATGACCTTGATTAGTCCTTTTTTTTTTTCAATTATTAAATTTTGTCTACCCCTTTCATAGGGGATAGATTTTAAACAAATCCAGTCCTTTGTTATGTGAACTAGTACTATGTTGTGACACACATCTTGAATGACAGGCGTGTACATATTCAGTCTAGAGACTGTAATTGTAATAAAAGGTCCTGGCCCACTGTGCTATGAGCTTCAACATCCCAGAAGAAAAAGCACCATACCCAGCAGATGACACCCTGACATTCGATAAAAGGTAGTTACTGAGGTGGTGCTAAGAGACTTGCAGATGCCCAAGAGAATTAGGAGATACCAGCTTGAAATTGTTTTCTGCTTACTCCCACACAGGAGACTGCATTCCATGTTATTCTTCCCAGGAGTCTCTTGTGCCACAGAAATCAGTTATATAAAGTTTCTTATTATGTCTGCTTAATTAGGTAGAAGAGTTGGTGAACTTATCAAAACATAAGCACAGTCTGACATTTTGATTGCAAACCCCTTCAAATGATCAACTCGCTCTGAAGCCCTGCTCACACTGTGACTGCAGCAAGATACAGAAATGCTCTTATCTGCTCCAAAACAGAACATCAGTCTTCCCATTTTTCTTTTGACTGTGGCTTTGCTACAGTCCTCCATCACCCCTTCTGAGCAGTTTTGGAATCAAACAGCTCTAAATGAGTGTTTGAGGCTAAAGCAGGGCTCCGAGGTATCGGCCAGCCAGAGGCTACAGCTCCCACCCCTCCTCCCGAGCAGCCCACGCACAAGCCTCAAGCCCAGGCTGTCTCCTGTGGCTGAAAAATGCAGAAAACTGTTTGCTACAGCAACTGAGAAGAGCTCTGCTACTATAATGAGTTACATATGCAAGCCCCCAAGCCCTTACTAAGGGAGCATTAATTACATGTTATGAAAAATCAACCAGTAACCTAGAAGGTGAGAAGCTGGTGTTTGCTGACGTTCTGCTCTCATGGGTTTATCTCAGTGCAGGACTGTGGGGAAAAACGTTCTATTTCTTTAGGCCAGACTGGGATGCCTCCAGCAAGGCTGCTACCTTTTCTAAAAGGAAACAGCCAATGCTCCATGCCTGGCAGATCCATGGCCAAGGGAGCAGCCCAGATGCACCAGGGCAAGAGGGCGCAAGCAAGATGAGGGCCAGGATGTCACCGCCAGTGGCATCCAGTTGGCAACAAGGAGAAGATGATTTGGTGACCAGCCTGGAAGAAAAGATTGTCTCTGAAATCTGGGATGTGAGCCTGGTCCCTGGGTCTGTACTCAGTCCTCAGCACTGCCTGATTTACAGTGCCTGTACTGGACCTCGGTTGTCCACTGCCACATTCTCATGGTGCTTCCCAGCCTCCTCTGAGGCAGAGCTGGCCAGGAACCATCCCCAGTAAAGAATTTGGGTAAGGAAAACTTTGGGAGGGTGGCACAGTTTAATACTAATGGGCATACCATCCTGTGTATGAGGGTCTTAGACACATTTAATTTACAGTACCTCAGCACTGGAAGTGTTGTAGCACATAATGTGCAAGGGGACCAAGTTTTATGTAGGTCTCATCAAATCCTGGCTTTCACTAAACTGAAGCACTTCACTTTGCGACCTCAGTCAGAGAATCCCCTCCTCTTGTCAACCCCTGGGTGCTACATGCAGCCACGCAGTCCCCACAGGGAGAGAGCTGTTCTTGCTGTGCTACTGGTGATGGCGGAGATTACCAGTGCTAGTGAGCAGCTGGAAGCAGGATGACAGCTCTGAATACCTTCAAATTTAATTAGACTGAATTGAAGTTAAAACAATTTTTTATAAACAGGATTATTTGAATAACTCCATGTGCTACAGAGCAGCACGTGATACATAACCATCACGTACTAGAACAAAACCAGGAAGGCAGGAGAGGTCTGGAACCAGCTGACTTTTCCCACAGATGAAACTGCACCCTCACTGTATCAATCACATACTAAAATAACCAGCACTGAAATATTTTACTATTTGACCTCATGAGATTCCAAACACTTCACTGAGGTGCAGCAATTTCACTTCTCGGAACTACCACTCCAGCCTCTCTTCAGGTTCTGTATTTTTGCATCATTCAGAGCATGTTTATAAAGGTGTGGTGTTTTTGTTTTTTCCCCCCACACAACAGCCTTAGATAGAAAATGTAGTAGGCTGCAAGCTAGAAATTGGTCTGTGGCAGAGCTGAGCCACAACCAAAGAAAATACATTTGACATGCCGTAAATATGACGAAGGAAAGAAAAAAAATCATCAACTTCATCTCCTCTCCCCATGCACCTTGGATTCTTACATCAATGAACACTGTCAAAACGCAGCTACAGAAAATATTCCTCTTTACTGTGTCTTTGTAATATGAGTGACCTTGACTTTTCTGAAAGCTGAAAAGGCTAACAGGACCTCACATCGTCACCATCAAGATGTGCATCTCAGAATGCTTTTAGACCTGCTCAGGAACATTGCCACAGACAAACCATTTCACCTTTTGTGCTCCTTCGGGGCAACTCACCGTGGGCCTGGCTGCTCCTGCCGTAGCACTCCCCTTGCTATAAAGCACATCTCACAAAATCTTAAACTAAACAGAACAGCCCCTTTTGGCAAAGAGTCACTGCATGCTCCATCCGGCAAGAAAAAGACAGTTTAGGAAGAAAAGGAGTAAGCTCCACTCATTTCAGGAGAGATTTGAATAGTTTATTTTGCCCAATCAGAGCCCTTCAGCATAATGACACATTCATATACACATATATGAACATTTTTTCTGAAACATTAATGTATAATACATTTTCAATTTAAAATACCAGCTGCACAGGTATTTTTATTTACAAAAATATTCCATACTTAATTTAACTTTGTTATGATGACATAGTTCAGTTCAAGTACATGTAAGTAAAATAACTCTATGCAATCTAACATAGTTGTGTTTGTAACAGTACAGTTTGCAGTTCATATGAAACTATATTTGTAGACAGATGGATTTGCAACCCTACCTAAAAATGCATATTCCAGTAATCACCCTCAGAAGAGCTAGTGGGGCTCAGCAAGACTTAACTGAAGAAGAAGTTGCAATGAACAAAAAGAAAAAAGAAAACACACATGTACACACTAAGATATACGTAAACAAGAACTGCTACACATCAAGCATGCTCACCCACAAGTGGGCAATGTTAGAAAAATTTACTGATGTTTTTTTTATTTCCCCCCATGGTGCTGGTACAATGAAACAGTAGCATAACTAGAAAGCAGCATGTTTTCCTAGTTCTAACCACTACAGATAGCAGAGCTCAGGTCTAAAATAACACAGTACTGCTTATTTACAATTCCATTTTAAAAGGGAATATTTAAAACATGTTCCCACCCCTCTCCCTTTGCATCACCTGTTACTGAATGGTAGTGGTAATCCACATACAACTCCTTACATGTTTTCAACTGAAACAGTTTAACTTCTAGTTATTAGTTGCCTGGTAATATGTAACTTAGGTACTAACAAAAACAAATACAAGTGTCAAAGGAACCTACAGCTGTATGGCTTAAACATTTCTAGGCGCTTTACATGGAAAAACTAAAAGGAATACTGATTGACACCTTTCTTTCATTTGATTGTTCTATGTTTGTCTCCCTCTTTTATTTTTTTTAAATGAATGCCCCCATCTTTCAGCCTAAACTTTATAAAGCATAAAAGAACCACAAAACACAGTACACTCATCTGGCTTGAAACAGTTATAAAAAGTAGATGATATCCAGCACATCTCTGTAACATGCTTAAGGAAAAATTGGCCCAGCTTAACTTAGTTTTTCAATGAAAACTGAAATAAAATTGGTTTAGCTGATTCGCCTACACTACACATCTTTTTTTCTATTTTACTTACTTCCTCCTCTCAAACATCATTAATTTTTGTCTACAAAGTATTTGAAGACTTTGTGGTTGTAGCAAAGCTCTCAACATCCATCCGAAAAGATTCATGTAAATTAATACAAGAGATTGGCTAGAATGAAGAAAAGGTTCAACCGACAAGTTACCTCGCAACTCGGAGAGGGCCGCAAGGCTTTGCGCTCCTTCTCCCTCCACAACCTTCAGCTGCTCTCAATGCCCACCCGGGTACATTAAACCACGATGAGAAAGAAGAGGGCACTTCAGCCACAGGCTGTAAGTCTTCCAACACACATTCAGTATACAAAAAAACCCCCTGATTTACATGTAAAGAGATGATGTATAATCAAGATTCATATACATTCCTCAAAGAAAATATTTATCGGACAAACCCCACTTCGGTTTTAGGGAATTTGAAGAGTCCAAGGAATAGAGCAGAAAAAAGCCTTTCATGTGTATACCTAAAAAAAATAATAGAAATCATAGAAAACCAGTCAGCCACAGACTGCAGCTGAGAAAACTTTTACATTAGGTTAGTCTTCTGAATGCACTATCTTCCCTCTCCATACTTAGGGAATTTAAGAATGTTTCAAATGGGAGGTAAGAATAAGTACGATTATTTTCTGCAAAGCAAAATGGGCTATTTGTTTTCATTGCTTAGTAATTGTATCATCTCGATATGAGATATGAATGTATCCATAAGCTTAAAACAACTTCTTCTATGGATAATATACATACTTTAAGTACTTTGACTTAAAAATTGAACATAAGTCTTTTTAAAATTAAAGGTAGAAGTGTACATATAAAAATTATTTAAAACTAAAAGTATATTCTTAAGCAGTATGTATAAATATAACAGGTTTTATTGTATTATCTAGTAACAAATCTGAAAGTGTTGCAGTAATTTATAAACTCAATGCTGACACAGGATAAGTGCCTTTCATTAGATTCTATATTGTATATACTTGTATATACATATTTTGCTAAGAAAACACACATTCTAAATGATAGTCACATAATTAGCAAATGTGCCCAAAAGTAATCTGTTCTAAAGTCTTTACTGAATGTGTGTGTTTATATACAAATAATGAACCTGAACTGCACAAATATAGAAACAAAATTAAGGAATAAAACCCATGATTGAATTAAAGTGCAGGAGAAATTCAAGTTTAAAAGTTCAGGTAAGATCAGTGCCATTAAGCAAAAAAAAAAAAAAAAAAAGGAAAAGAGAAAAGGAAAGCAAAAAGGAAAAAAGGAAATTAACCTGCTTCCAAAAATCCTCCTTTGGATGTAGCTTTCCAATAAATATCACCTGCCATGCAAGTACCACCTCAGGCAAAAGTCTTTGCATAAAGACAGACAAGGAACACAGCTATATATTACTATATTTTATAACTGACTTTGCTGAAGAACAAATCACTGGAGATGCCTGTGGTGTAACACTTTCAGACTTATTTGGAATACAAGCATATTTACACATATCAACATTCAAAGTTACAATTTGGCAGGACTAAGGTGAAGAAAAGCTTCTTCAGTTTACAGTTCCTAATGAGAGACACTACATATAAACAGATAGGTAGCAGCAGTTTCTTACACTTCCATCAAAAAAATAAAAAAAAGTAATAGCTCTATTGTATTTTATAGTTTTCCAAACACTCTAAAAAAGATTCACACAACTAAAATGCCAGTGAAAAAAAACCAGGGTGCTTGCCCCCCAAGGATTTCAATAGACTTTGCTGTAGAAAAGGTGCACCACCAACAGCAGAATAAGATGCAATGATGTGTGTACGATCAACTTCCTTCCACAGAGAAGGAAAAAGGAACATTTTAGACTAAAATTGTACATGGCCCCATTTATTGACCAAGAACCATCTGTGTGTTCATCTCATGAGCAATCATTTCATTAGTTTTCAAATCTCGAAGCATGCTCTGAATATATGCAACAGAAAAAAGATTCAACTATGATAATTCTATAATACCAAATAAGCCACTACTCTTCTTGTAATGGCAGATGGTCCCTCATTGCCTCTTACTTTTATTTTTTTTTTTTTTAAACTTGCTGGTGATTATCAAATGTTTCTTGATGGGAAAGGTAAGTACGCTTGTAAGTCATTCCTCTTCCATTGAACTGATAGCACGATTTGCTGAAGAGTACTTTTGTCATCTTCTCCAACAGAACCTGACCAGACTAATTTTCCACGATTCTGTTGCTCTGAAATGTAGTTCCTCTTCACCACTTGAAATAATAGTCATCTCAATTTTCAAATGTGAGATAAGGAAGGGAACAAGTGTCAGATAGGGTATTTGATTTTTGGAAATGGTATGGACAGTAGCTTATCCAATTTTCTTCTATCCAGATTTTAAACAAAATGGTGTAAAATATGCATTAATTAGACACTAAAAAAAGAATTTAATTAACATACAGAGGCAAAAACTGTGTGGCAAGCTGAGTTAAGTAACTGGAGTTAACATTGCCTCCGTAGATATGGGACAGAGCCATCAAGAAATCATGATGCTGCTTGTTCAAGTTACCATGTTCTCATTTGTTAAGTTCTTTGGATTGTGGACAAGGCACGGCCTGCCCTTGTACTGGCAACAGAATTCACTTTTCTTTTTTAATTTGATGTTACTATACATGAAATCAGAAAAAATATCTATTTGTGCTACAAAGCCCAAACATATTTGCCCTTCACTTGAAAAATGAATTAAGAACCACTGGTAACTAATATTTTTGTATCCTTTAAGTGTTTCGTAAAGTTGCCTTATTTATGCAACATCTCTGCAACATCACTTTACAATACAAGTATTACCAAGGTTTTGCTTTGGGAACATTTGGAAAGCGTACGAAAAAAACCACACAGGATGTGATGCTTGGAGAAGCAAACCCAAACGATTAATTTCAGACAATGTAGACCTATCAGCTTCTACGTGCTCCCTTTTATAAAACAAAACCAATCAGTTACTACTCCTGCTTTGAGGAAAAAAAGTCTAAACTAATCTTCCAAATGCCAACATTTATTTTAAGGAATCCTCTCTTTTTAAAAGAGCTCTGGATATTCCCACTGTTACAGCTTTAGTGCAGCAGCCATTAACAAGTTAGCTATTTTATCTCACCCAAACTGAACATTATTTCAGCAATTCCTGAAGCTTTAGTGGACACTTACCACTGCCCACATTGGAAAACAACAGCTTTAGAGACTAAATCCAAACTTTAGTTAGGATCCAAACTGCCTTTAGTGCTGGGTGGGGCTGAGACAGGTACTTGTGAAATAGCTCTACTAGCAGGACTTAGAAATTTGCTAAGTAAGATACTGACGATTATTAAATATTAGATGCTTGCCATTATTCATGCATCAGCACCTCCATGGAGTGTAAAACTGTTTGAAAACCTGAGTCCAAGATTATCTGATTTCATAGTAAAGGACTAAAGGGGCATCTAGAACTTACGTCTTGAGCAAAACTATCTCAGCTATTTTAATTAATGGCTGTAAAGATACATTCTGTTAAACATTTATAAAAATTCACAGCATGAATGGAACCCACAGCCAATTCTAAATGTTATAAAAACTGAACCAATAACTATTTTTGGCAAAAAATTATGTGTAACTGAACAGAAGTTGAAGTATTCTTACCACAATGAAGATGTTACCACATTTCACATTGCACGGCCATAACACAAATGAAAACTCCCAGCATGACACATTCCAGTCATATTATTCACTTGACTTTTTTAATGCAAAAATTGTATATTCTCTGGTTTTGCACTTCACAGAATATGATGTGAATACAAGAATACTCGATCAGGGGTCCGAGAAAAGACTATGCACAGGTCAACTATGTATACAATTTTCAACATGAAATCTTCCAAGCTTCCAGCTTTTCCGATGAAAGAAGTGACAGCAAACTTCAACTCTTCTTCAACAATAATGGTAAATACAGGGAGTCGTAGAGAGGATAAGCGTAAGTCAGCTACCATCCAGCAAGACAAACAACTTTATTCCAGCTCTCGGACACCTGATTTATTGCCTCTCCTCACAGGAGGGTATAACACTGGCGGCAATTACAATAGCACAAGAACTTTTGGCATATGAAATATTAACACAGGATTGACCCTGCATTGCCCCTGCCCATCTCACACTAAGTTTTCCCTTTACCCTCTTTTCCACATGTTCTAGTTACCTTCTCTGTTCCAACTCTCAGCTAACCAACAGCTAAGAAACACTCAAGTTTGTTTGCGTGTGTTTCTTTTAAATATAAAGCTCCTCAGTTAAAGCCACGACTGAGGTAAATCAGTGTGTGATTTGTGCTAGGAAACAACAGTATCCAATGGTGAATACTCCTTTAGATTTCAATGGTCCTGCCAAAATTAATGAAAAAACGAGATTTTTCCATCAGGACAAAATTAAACAGATGTAATTGATGAGCATCATCAGAATTGGTACCACTTCTTGTCTTTGTACTTCAACATCATCTAAAAAAACAAAAACCAATTTCTAATTACTGTTTTTGTACATGATACACACATACCGTATGCTTACAAAGCAGCAGGAAGAGGGACTTTAGTAAGACTTCTGAACTAAACTGGAACAACACTATTGCTGAACAGTGACAGTTTATGAATTTGAACAGTGAATTTATGAACAGTGACACGATGAATTTTCTCATGGTAGCATCACTGCTGATAAACCGGCCCCAGATAGAAAAAGACATTTTTTGGAAAATGGGAAGGTTGCACAGGAGTTTAGGGGATGGAAACATGAACACAGCATGGGAACAGCCATCCCATGTAGTTACATAGAAAAAAAAAAATCAGCTTGGACT